>CM076575.1:1023236116-1023540622 GCA_034641835.2 Pinus albicaulis | reverse complement strand
GAGGTACCCGCCAACGATTTATGACGAGTTGTGCGCATAATCGCTCGCTTGTGGGCTCCCCCTGAGTGGCTCGGCCCTTAACTAGAGCGTTTAGATAGATTGCACTCCAAACAAAGAAACGATCTCCTTCAGAAGCATACCGATCTCTGAAATCAGAGCCGACTTCATCTTGTTCATGATCAGACCTGTAGCTTCAGTAAATAAACTTAGAAAAGAAAACGAGATATTCCTTTGTTGAGCATGTGGAAAATTGCGCGCATCGATGGGCATTTGGTCTAGTCGTATGATTCTGTATGATTCTCGCTTTGGGTGCGAGAGGTCCCGAGTTCGATTCTCAGAATGCCCCCATTTGTTTCAATAAATTCATTAATTCAGTTTCATCAGGGATTTATGAGCCTGGTTTGTAAGATTTTTGATTTATGAAATAAAGCCTGGTTTGTGTGAAATAAGATCTATGAGTATTCTAATTCAGTTTCATCAGGGATTTATGAGCCTGGTTTGTAAGATTTTGATTTATGAAATAAAGCCTGGTCTGTGTGAAATAAGATCTATGAGTATTCCAAATGGATTTGATTTATGAAATGGATTTTTAAATTTGATTTATGAAATAAAGCCTGGTTTGTGTGAAATAAGATTTGTGAGTATTCTAAATGTATTTTCCAAAAGTTTGATTTGAACCTTGGATTTAAGGGTTTTTTTAAGTTACAGAAGCCTCTTTTTAATAAAGACCAAAAGTGTGAAGCAAAAATCTGGAATTTTGTATTAATTTTAGATAGAGAAGTAATTTGTCTTATAAGCTATTTTTTTGGAGGTCATGTAGATATTATGGAAACATATAGAGAAGCAATTTGTCCCATAAATTATCTTTAACCAAATAAACTTATATGTAGCTCTTTTGAATGTCACTAATTCAAATTCCTTAGAGAAGCTTGGTTTCTGAAACAAGAAAAGTAGCTCCCCTGAATATCATTAATTCGAAGCTTGGTTTTTGTGAAACAAGATATATAGTTCTCCTAATTTAAAGAAGTATTTGTGTGAAACAAGATCGTCTTCGGAAAACAAGATAGGTAGCTCTCCTAAATGTTATTAATTAAGGTTGGAGCGAGAGTTCTCAGGTTTAATTCTCGGAATGCCCCTTTGTTTCATTAATTCAATATTTTTAGAGAAGCCGGGCTTGTGTGAAACAAAATCTCTAGCTCTCTTAAATGATTTTTAAAAAAAATGGTTTGAATTATGGAATAAATATTTTTTATTTGAAAAACTTGTTTTCAAAAAAGAGCAATAGTGTGAAACAAGAATATATAACTCTTCTATATAGATAATTAATTATTAATGATGAAACAAGTGTTTTTCTACTTCAAGAGTTTATTAGAACAAAAATGTAACTTATTGAAATAAAATCTAGACAGGGAATATAACAATCCATCAAAGGACCACTCAACCTAGACTCAAGTAGCCCTAGGCAGAAAGGATACACTCTATCAAGTCACCACTTGATCTAAACACAATTGACCGTTGACATTAGGTTATCTAACCGATATTAATTACTCTCAACATCATTTCCTAACATAAGAAGGATCCTATGACCATGAAATTGAACAGGAAAGGAAGCTCAATTTTTTTACGAAGAATGGTTTGCTCCATGCAATAGTATCTGCCCTTGCACCTGGATACATGGTTTGTAGTTTCTGCCCCTGCACCTGAATACCCCTTCTGTTTGAAGTTTCAAGGACTAATCGTGGATTGCATCTGCAAGGAACTGAGCATAGTTGAACATAACAATGGGATTGGCATCTGTAGAGATGATAGACAAGAAACCAATTATGGCTTCATCTATCCGCTGATCATTATGATAACCTAACAAATAAGATAGGGTAGTGACAATGTGATGGGTCCTTTCTGAGAAGGTGGATGCTGGATATGGGGGATTGGTGGTGAGCATTGTTTCATTGGGAGACATGAAAAGCTCCAAGGTTTTGGCCCTACCGGGAAAATCTAATCCTTGGTATAATCTTATAAGAGCCTCATATGAAAAAGGGACAATGTTCTCAACAATGGGGGCCTGCAACATCTCTTGAATGTATGGGGCATTTACATAAAAAAAATATCTCCTGCAGAGTTCAGTATGGCTCTTTGCTTAATGTCATAGCAAGACGGACATTTCCTAATTATCTCAGGGCAGCTATGGGTTCTGGGGAAGAAGTAATGTGGAAGCTTGGTCTTTCACACACTGATACCATCTGCTTCGTCAAGGAGCTTATCCTCGAGCCAACAGTAGAAATCGAACAGGTCAAGGTCTGACTCTGCCTCGTGGATCTTGTAATCACTGTTAGCCAGGGGAATATGGTCCAAGTCTACCTGGGGTAGACCATGGGATTGAAAGGCTATTGATCTTCTTTGGGAGGCATGATTTTCTTTTTCACTCTCTGTTTCACTTGCAATGGAGAATGGGTTGCAAGAGAAGGGAGAATCAGTATGAATTGATTCTGAGGAAAGGGTAGGACCGAACTGGATCGGGATCGGAAATGGACTACCTGAAACGAGGACTGTAACCAGGCTCACAGAGCGCTGGTTGTTCCTTCTTTGATGTACAATTTTCCCTTCAGCCAAGGTGGTTGGTCATGATCTTATATGCAGTTGTCTGTAAATATCACAACATGTAGCAATTCAATAGTAATAGCAATGCAACTTTGGCGCCACGGTGAATTCAGGATTTAACATGTGGCTGGAGGGTAGCCGTTGAGTTAGCGCAGGTTCGTTGGATAACGACCCGACCATTCATGGCGCAACGCTGCTATTGGTGGGAGGGGATGTGACGGGGCGGAGTTGACAGGTGATGGAGGACGTGGCGCAACATCATTGGCAACGGTCACAGGGCAATAACGGTTTTGGAGGGCAGCGGAAACAAATTTTCGTAGGGTGTCTCAAGTGGTAAGCGGTAATAGAGGGGGGTGTGAAATTGTGGGAGTGCGACACGTGGAGGAGGGGGCCGAAATGAATTGAGGGTCATCGATGGCAAGGTGAGGGGTGGAGATGGAGGGCAAGGTGGGGGGTGTTTAGCGCTGATGCAACGGGGTGATGGGATTGTGGGCTCGGGTCTAGGGATGAGCGTCGGGGAGGAAATGTGTGACGTGGTACACAGGTGGGACCCAACTGCATCGCAATCGCAAATCAGAAGGTTTAGTTATGAGTCATAGAGGTAAACCTTAAATTTGTGAAGTGCAAAGTGCGGGGAGATTGGGTGACATGGCAGGGAAGGTGGGACCCGTCGGCCATCGTAAATCACATGTCTTAACATTAAGCAACAAAGGTAAATTCTAAAAGATGAAAAGTGTGAAGTGTGGGGAGAGGGACTCACCCGCATCGCACATCGCAAAGTTTAAAATTTGGGAAAATAAGGCAAGCGCTAAAATCTGTGAAGTGCGATGTGCGCTGATTGGAGGATGATGTGGCAAGATGGAGCCCACTGAAATCATTTGAATTTTGAAAATCCTTTTAATAATGAAAACCTTGCACGAAATATGAAGTATCCAGTCACCTTGAGATCTTATAAGTTATAGGGTATTAACGGGATTTATCGCATAAATTTTTCCTAAACTTGACCCCAATCCTCATCACAGTTCTCACCTCATTATAGTTCTCAGTTACAATCTGAGTCTCGTTGGGAAACCTATGAGCGCTGACACTTATGGATGCATGTTTAAGAATAATTTAATTGGTTCCAGAGCATCAAAGCTTGTAAGACTCTACAAAATGGTTTATCGGTATCTATATAACAATGAATAATTTGGATACAAATATTTGAGCATGAGAAAATTGGTGTTTCATCTGTGTATCTTACCATTGGATATGAGGCCGTGTTGTAGAAAGATGTGGCTGTTGTAGCAAGATGCACCGGAAATCTCTCTTAAAAGGGGTAAGCATCAAAGTGTTGCCTCATTTAATAGAGATTTTTCATTTCAAGAAGCTAGATGAAAAAAAAGGGTATGGAAGTTAGATATCACATAGGGTTGGAGTATTTTATGGACATCAGATTCATAGATGAACATGCCAACAACCACATGTCAACAGTCTTAGACAATCACACTCGCAGATGGAGACAATAAGTAGTCATTATTATAATGTTGCAATCATTGTTATAATACTACAAAGAATAAAAATGATACACTTAGCTATACACGCAAAGTATTTCCCAAATAGTTTTTATTTAACTTTCACCATTTATTATTTTTATTTATTTTTAAGTTTTTAGAATTAATTATTTTGATTTTATTAATTATTGTATTGTTTCCATTATTTAAGTTTGACCTAAATGTTAATTTTATTTTAGATATTAATTTCATTAAAAATTTAGTTTTGATTAATTATTTTCCTTACTTCATTATTAACAACTATATTCTAACAATTATTTCCTTATATTAAAATATTATTTATTAATAAATAACATCTATTTAGTGAAATCTAATAAGGGCTATTTTTTTTCTTCTTTTTATCTATTTATCTTGATGTCAATATCTCATTCTTCATCTTGTCTTGATTATGAACTACATTGGATAGTTCAAAAAGCTTTAACAAAACGTTGATGATACTATTTTTACCAAAAATTTTCTTACTTTTTTCATGATATTGATGAGAAAAACCTTAATTCAATTAAAGAAATATATACTTTTAAACTTTAGATAAAAATGTGGAAAGAAAAGAAATATAAATGTTCGGAAATCTTGAAAAGATACAAAACTTTGGATATAAGTGTGGAGGTCTTGAAAAATGTTTTGAAGAGAGCTAAGCTCACCATAAAACCTCAAATCCTCCTGTCCAATCAAAAGTTGTAAAAATAAAAATTAACAAATATTGTAAAAATAAAAATTAAATAATTCTAAATTCAGAGTTTTATTCAATTAAAATGTATAATATGAAAAAAGTCAAAGCAATTAATTACATTCAACACTAATTTTAAATTCAAAGTTCTATTAAAATATTGGTTAAACTGCATAATATGAAAAAGGTCAAAGCAATTAAAACACATTCAATAATATATCCATCCATCACTAGTATAATAATAATAATAATAAGTGTATATTCAAAATTTTAATATATTAAAAAAATAAATTTATTTTAATCTAACTTTATAAAAAATAATAATGTTTTTATTTTATGTTATTTTAATTTAATTTTAATATAAATTAATAATGTTTCTACTTTATATTAAAATAAAAGGAAAAAGAAAATAATAATGTTTTTATTTTATGTTATTTTAATTTAATTTTAATATAAATTAATAATGTTTCTACTTTATATTAAAATAAAAGGAAAAAGTTGGATTTCTAAAAGGAGAAAAAACTATTTATGTAGTGAGATTGCAATTTTCGATAGTTCAATATTTTCAACAGCTCGACATGTAGTTCACTCGTGTTTGCACCCTTGCCTCTTCTCCCTGCTTTGGTTCGCACCCTTGCCCCTTTTCCTTGCTCCTAATATAGACGATGTCGACTAGTTGGCTGCGAATGGAACGAGGTTTCAAAAAGCAAAGCCTTCTCATTTCATCAAGAAATTGGAAGAAATCCCAAATATAGAGGTGCTTGCACGTGAGTTAAGAATTCTAGCACTAAAATTGGTTGAGTGTGGCCTAGTTTACCAATTCAAGTGGTTTTGTATCTATTTATATTTTGTGAGGTTTTGGGTGGAAAAAATCTAGAATGGAATGATTAAGAGTTTTGTCTTTTTTTGAATCGTTCTCTTATTCTAGGAGATAAAAGTGTGGGATCAAGAGATCCTTCAAAAACAACATAATATTTGGGATGACAATAGGGAGATTTAAAAATCAATGATTGAATCATGCCCTCGTATTTCTTAGAGATAAATGGTTTGACATTGCACAATTATGAAAAATTGCACGATCAATCAACTATAATATGACACTTAAATTGTTTTTATTGTGGATTAATTTAGTTAGATATATATCTATAAAACCTCATTTTTTGTTGTCCAATTTGAAGCTAGTGGATTTTTTTTTTTTTTATAAATTCGCTAGACAAAAGAGTTTGAAAAAAAGTGGATTTTTTAAAAATTTTGCTAGATAAAAGAGTTTGAAAAATTGCTATATACTACGGGATAATAATAAATTTTGAATCCCTAAATCAGACTACCCTCGCAATTTCTCTGACTTCATACCTATCTCTCTTTGCAACTGGCATATACAAAATCATTGCCAAGATTATTGCAAACTGCCTTAAGCCCATCTTATCCGAGCACATCTCACCTGAACAGTTTGCTTTTCTCCACCATCGTCAGATCCATGATGCCATTGGTACTGCCCAAGAGGCACTACATTCCATCAAGATCAAGAGTCTCAAAGGTATCATCCTGAAAATTGATCTAGCTAAGGCTTTCGACCATACAAACTGGTTATACATTCGTATGCTTCTAACCCATCTGGGTTTCCCTATTCTTTTTATTAACTGGATAATGTGTTGTATAACCAATGCCTCCTCAGTATTCTCATTAATGGATTTGCAACTTCATTTTTCCATTTCAAGAGGGGACTCCGTCAGGGATGTCCCCTATCCCCACTACTTTTCCTTTGAATCATGGAAACACTCAGTTGGCTGATTACAGATGAGTGAAGACAGGGCATGCTACAAGGGCATACATACGATGAACTCTGCCCATAATATAATATGAGGTTTAGATATTAAAACTAATAGATACGAAGAAGCAAAGTATAAAGCACTGAGAAGGAAGGTTAAGGTAAACATTAAGTTTGTCGATAACCAGAATCATTAACACAAGCAAAACCCCAATGGCAGTTAGTCACATACCTCAGGAAAGTAGAAGAAACACCATGAGTTGGATTAAAAACTCGATAGAGTTTAAATGCTACGGCCATCGACACCAACAATGGAAAAGCTTGCCCAAAAATATATGACTACCTCTCTTGCAGAAAACCAAAACGGAGGCCAGAGGCGCATGCAGCAAGGAGCTTTGGAGAAATATCGAAAAGGCAAAGAAAATCAGTTACGGGGTAAGGTCATTAGCACCAAAACCTAAACCTCCATTGCCGTCGAATTAAGTCTTGATGGATCTATGGCGGTATATTTGACAAGTGCAAGTTCATAAATGAGATGCAATAAGCAAGTAGTTATTTCAATTAATTTTGACATATGTCGTAACCAAATAGTGCCACTGTGCCATCAACTCTATTTGTTAATGCTGAGAAAGTTGATGTGTATTAAATGTAGGTACAGTCATGACTTAAATGACTAACCGTAGTTCAATGTATCATAAATGGAGAAATCTAATTGTTTAACTTAGTAATAGTTATTAATTATTGTAATGAAATATGTAGACATATGTGTATGGTTACACTTTGCAAGTGTTATGTTATTAATCTATAATAGTCATGCTTTACAATTATTTCATTAAGCTGGAGATTTATGTACAGAATTTGTTAATAAATAATGTGTAGCCATTTCTTGTTAATGGTATAGTTAAAAGTTAATTTTTTTTATGGCTATAGCGATGGGTGTTATAAGTGGTATCAGAGCAGCGTTGTAACGCTGGGACCCTATGGGTCAACTAACGTTTTCAAAATTGTGTATAATTGATGCATAAAGGGAAAGAAGAGAATTATAACAAGAGACATTATGAGACGGGGTCAAACGCAACAGCCACCGCAGAACACCGAGGAACCAAAACCCCGACCAGAAGAGAATCCAGAGATGTGGGTGCAGCTGAGTGTGGATCAGCACTAGTAAACAAGCATATTGTTGGAAGAGCGACAACACCAAACCCACATTCTGCTAAGTACAGTACAGAAGTTGCAAGAGGAGATGGAGAGGGTGCGAAATGATAATGCGCGTTTGATGCAAGAACATGAGAGGATATTAAAAAGCCTCTCAGACAAACAAAATCAAGGTAATGAGAAGCCAAGTACTGATAGAGAATTTCAAGAAGGAAATGAGCAGCAGACAAGAGACCATGACACTGACAGAATGGAAAGAAGCCAGTCTCAGTGGAGTAACAGAAATAAAAACTACAATGAGGTTGAGTTAGATAATGTATCAGATCAAAAATAAGTGAAAATATAGAAAGTAGAGCTACAAGGTGAATTTCGAAAAATAAAGCCTCCTATGTTTGATGGAGTAGAGGAGCAAGTGGCTGAAGCATGGCTGATAAACATGAATAAGTATTTTCAAGTGTATGAATACAACAGTAATCTCAAAGCCAGATTAGTTTAATTGAAACAACAAGGAGCAAGAGTGGTCCATGGGGCAAGTCATCTATGTCTAAGGATCTCTTTAAAGTTTGATTTATGGAATGAAATGATACAAAAATAAGGGGAATTAAACAAATGAGGAACAAAGAGCAACCCAAGATCTGGTAAGTACTTTGAAACTAGCCAGCTTTTGACATACACTTAAGAAAAACATAAAAGCAACCCAAGATCTGGAAAGTACTTCGAAACTAGCCAGCTTTTGATATACTTTCAATAGAAAACATTTAAACACAAGGGAAACACAAATGATAACAAAGAATGGTCTAAGATCTAGTAAGTACTTTGAAACTAGCCAGCTTTCAACACACTCTAAGGGAAACTTTCAGATAGTTTTTGGGGATAAAACTAGGTCCAGGGCTCACCATATCTTCCTTAGTTCATCTCTACTTAACATAAGCTGAAAATAACATTTAAGAACAATATTTAGCTAAGATAGAAGGACGAGGGAAAGCCAGCATTCCTAACTGCTTAAACTGAATTAAATCATTCCTAAATAACACAATTTGGAAGAAAACATTAAGATAAAACTTATCAGTCGGAGAAGGGTACTGATATACAGTAAATCCTAACTCTATGCTTGTTGTTCTTTATAAGAGAAAATGGACAAATTGGAAACAGAAATAAAATAACGATTTACAATAAGAAAAACATCACGTCGACATAGACCAGGATCCCATAAATCAGCTTGTATTGATGTTTCAAACCAGTTACAGCTTTAAGTCCAGTGTTTCAGGTTAGCAATCATCTTCACTTCTCAGCCTAACTATTCTATCACAAGCAGAGCTTCAAGAGCCCGTGAATACTATTTACAAGTAGAAGTTTCAAGCTCAAGTATATTTCAAAGTTCTGCAACCAACATTTTTTCATCTTCTACAGAAGTATTTATAGAAGGAATGAGGAGGTGGGATCTGATAAAAGATCTACTGGGCCAATTAATACAGATTAATGCTTCTCGGCCTTTGAGGGGCTTAATGGAGAAGAGTACAGATATTATGTCTGTATTAATGGTTTTACATTTAAGATCAAGCTCGGTGGGAGCTTTTGTTGACTTTTAAGGCTCTGTGTCATCTCTATAGGAACTCAGCAGATATTTTGCATTTAGTTCTTCGGCTAAATTAACTCTTTGGTGGTTGTGAGGCGGATATTCTCTGCTGGTCATTACTTGACCTCTGTTTGAGTGCTTTGAAGCTACAGGTGGCATTTTGGTAGCTGAGAGGAATCAATTTGCCTTTGTTGTGGCAGTGGAGGCCTTTCTGTCTGATGATCTTTTGATTTTCTTTAATTGTGTTTTAATTTGGAGGATTAGGATTTTGATAATCAATATTCACCGTAATCCCCCAAAACTGTTTTCAATTCTTTGTTTGGTTGTGTTTAATCTTCAACACTGATACTCTTTTGATTATTTTATGCATTGCTGTGTGTCTTGTTGATGTGCAGGGCCGCACAGGGCTCATATGGCATCAATGCCCATGAAGCACTGATGAAACGTGGATTCGAACCTTGTGAATGACTTCCCTTTAAATAAACAAAGCTTTGAGGATCGTCACCCTCGACTTTATCATTTTTCTTTAAAATATTTTGAAAGTGATTTGAACCTGAAAAAAACAAACAATTGTTATGAAATCTTGCGTTTATTGGGTAAACTGCTTCGGAAGCTGTGGGGAGGAGTGTAGCCGTTGGATGGCAGCATCCAACGGTGGAGATTCGTTAGAGGAGGTCAAAAGGAGAGCAGAGGGAGAAAATAAGTTAGGTTCGTCTATTTGCAGAGATCGACGGTTGGAAGCGACCTGGGAAGTATAATGGAGGAAAGGCTGCTTAACAAAGAAATGGAGAAAATGTGAAGGATAAGGTTAAAAACCTTTGTTGGAGAAAAATGAATTAAAACACCAAATGGGTTTCGGGAGGAATGTGAGTCGTCGGATGAGATTGGATCATAAAGATTGACGGCTGAGGAGGCGCGCGATGAAATATAAGTGGAAAGAGGGGAAAATGGTTTCGGGACTTAAAACCACCGGTTTCGCGCGGAGAGAAGGCGGGTAGGCAGTTTTTCCTTTTGGAACGCGATATGCGTCCCCGCCCGACACGTGGCCTTAGAAAACCACCCTTATCGCGTGCCCTTTGGGAAATTAACTTCCGCGCTGAAAGTTACGCGAAACGTAATGTGGACCGTCAGATCAAGGGCCTCAGATCTGACGGTGGGGAAGTGAACGCGATATGAAGTAGATGCATGGGCGGAAACAAAGGGAGCAGTTTTATTATGGACCGTTGATCTAAGATCTGGACGGCTGAGATTGCATTTTGAAGAGGGCAGGACCCACAGGAGGTAGGCCCTGTCGGGTTAAATATGAGCCGTTGGATGTGAGGATCAACGACGACGATTGAATCTAGGGGTTAAATGGAAAAAATACGACGGCAGAGAAGGAGTTAATGTGGGCCGTTGATCTGAAGAGATCAACGGCTATGATTGGCCAAAAAACATTATGAGTGGGGCACATGAATATAACCAAAGTCATGGGGCACGATGTGGATCGTCCGATCTGGACATGTGGACGGCCCAGATGCAATCGGCGATCGGCGGGGCAGAGAACTTGTAATGCGTCGATGCGATTAAGCGCTGACCGTCGATCTGCAGATCAGATCGACGGTGGAGAGTGAATTGGAGGGTTTTGAAGGCGGAGGAAGGCTAGCAATCGGAACGAATGAGGATCGTCGGATCAAAGGAAGGCGGAAAGGAGATCGACGGATCACGATTGATCGGGGAATGATCAATCGGGGAGGAGAAATAACAAACGTGAAATGCGCTTTTGAACATTGCCGATGCGATGATGCACAGGCCGTTCGATCGGCTCAAGATCAACGGTCGATATCGTTTTTAAAACTCACACCGGCGGAAACCCTTTATAATATATGAAAACCCAAAAATTTTAATAAAAACAAAGGTTTTATGCATCGGGGCGGAATATATATATATGAAATGCATGGCGCCCGACTGCGGGGCCTTTGGTCTATATGAAGGATAATAGGCCTGTGGCTTAATATATAAAGGGCCAATCGCAATCGAAACTTCGGACTTGGTCTTTCAATCTACCCATTTGAAATTTGCGATGCGAATAGCGCTTCGAGACCTTTAACTCTTGGTCCCGGGGCAAGTTATATGGAGTAAAAAGCGGAGGGCGGGGTTTTAACAAAAGGGACTCAATCGCATCGGAACTTTTGATGCGGGTCTTTTAATCTACCCATTTTTCATTAAAATCATTGTATGGACGCATTTAGACCAAAACTTTGGAAAAAGTGGGTTTACGACTTAACAAAGGAAAATATTAATCGGAGATAGAAATTTATAATGTTATAGCGCCCGATTGCGGGCCAAGGGTTATATGGAATAATAATATGATCGGAGGATATAAGCACAGGGCTTAATCACATCGGAACTTTTGTCATGGCACAAAGACTTGCCCGCTTGGATTTTTGCGATGCGATAAGCGCTTAAATGATTCAGCGATTGGTTCCAGCACCAAGGCATATGAGGGGAAGTGGTTTAAGACTTAGCCCAAGGGGGCTTAAGTCTGTAATACAAAAAGTGTATTTTTTATGAATTTTTCAGAGTTTTTTGATGGATTTGGGGGTTTCGACAGAGTTAAAAAATGAGTCTTAAACTCTGTAAAGGAGATTTTATGAAGGGTAACAGGCGGAAGATGGAAAAGAGAGGAAGTTTATGAGGAAAAGAGGAGGAAAAATGGAGGTTAGTTTTGAGGTGGAGGGAGAGGAAAAATGATGTTTTGCAGCGGTCTTTCCTCTATGAAATCAGCAGAATATCTGAATAAAATGGAAACAGCAGTGAAAATTTAAACAAAGGGCCAAATGCCTTCATGAGTCTTCAAGAGATAACACTTTTTTGCAATAAAATTTGTTCCTTGAAGGCTCCAAAAATGTTTTAGCCACCATTTGATATGACAAATTTTATTGGTGGCTAACACTACCTATCTTGTTTTCTGAAGACGATCTTGTTTCACACAAACCATACTTCTTTAAATTAGGAGAACTATATATCTTGTTTCACAAAAACCAAGCTTTGTTAAAGAATTAATTCGAAGAATTTGAATTAATGATATTCAGGAGAGCTACTTTTCTTGTTTCAGAAACCAAGCTTCTCTAAGGAATTTGAATTATTGACATTCAAAAGAGCTACATATCTTTCACAAAAACCAAGTTGAATTTGAAACTAAATGAAATTATTTAAAGTTTATTTGGCTCAAGATAACTTATGAGACAAATTGCTTCTCTATATGTTTCCAGAATATCTACATGACCTAAAAAAAAAATAGCTTATAAGACAAAATTAATACAAAATTCCATATTTTTGCTTCACACTTTTGTTCTTTATTAAAAAGAGGCCACTGTAACTAAAAAAACCCTTAAATCCAGGGTTCAAATAAAACTTTTCGAAAAAACATTTAGAATACTCACAGATCTTATTTCACACAAACTAGGCTTTATTTCATAAATCAAAATCTTATTTCACACAAATCAGTTTTTATTTCATAAATCAAATTTAAAAATCCTTGATGAGACTAAATTAATGAACTTTTGTTCTTTATTAAAAAGAGGCTTCTGTAACTAAAAAAACCCTTAAATGCAGGGTTCAAATCAAACTTTTGGAAAAAACATTTAAAATACTCACAGATCTTATTTCACACAAACCAGGCTTTATTTCATAAATCAAAATATTATTTCACACAAACCAGGCTTTATTTCATAAATCAAATTTAAAAATCTCTGATAAAACTGAATTAATGAAAAAAATGGGGGCATTCCGAGAATCAAGCTCGGGACCTCTTGCACCCAAAGCGAGAATCATACCACTAGACCAAATGCCCAAAAATGAATTTTAATCTTGAAAATTATAAATCTAGGTGTAGTCAACTCAAGGTATTTTTCAGTAGAGGCTTCAGAAAGGTCGCGCGATTTTCCACATGCTCAACAAAGTTTGTTGAATGTTGAATATCTCCTTTTCTAGGTTTATCTGGTGAAGCTACAGATATGATCATGAACAAGATGAAGTCGGCTCTGATTTCAGAAATCGGTATACTTAAGAAGGAGATCGTTTCTTTGTTTGGAGTGCAATCTATCTAAACGCTCTATAACCTAGCGCTCTAGTTAAGGAAGGAGCCCACAAGCGAGCGATTATGTGCACAGCTCGTCAATGTAAATCGTTGGCGGGTACGTGTATAAACACCATCAAACCCAATTACCCTAACACATGTGGGACTATACCCGCAGAACAAAAGAGAAAAAAAAACGAAAGCGAGTCAAAATAACATAGCAAATCCTAATGTGCTAACTGTCTTGAAGACTGTCTAGCTATGTGCTTGCGAGAGTGTTAGTGTTGAAAGATAAATCTCATATCTCCACAAATTTGCGATAATTTCAACAAGTGCCAGTTAGATGTTGAGAACGTCTAAGTGCCCGGATGTGAAATGTCTCAAAACATATTCAAGAGGAAAGAGGTTTGGTTTTCAGTTTTGTTAACCAAAGAATGTTTCAAGAGTCAAATGTCGAACGCAGAGAGCAAACAAATGTCCTAGTTTCCAAATGATATCGCAAATGCCTGAAGGTAAGCCCATTGCCAAGTGTAGTTTTGAATGCGAAACAGTCTGAAAATTTGGAACCGTATATGCTACAATATTTTATAGATTTCAAATACAAAGACTATCCAAGGGTTATCGTCTATTAAACTATGCCAATCAAGCATCAGTTGAGCACCAGAAAGTGCCTGATTCCACTCATCGCAACCCTTTGCCAAATATCGAGATCAGTGGTATATTGTGCTGTGATGGATTCAATGGTGTATTGGGCACCTCACAGATGATGATTTTATTGCATTTTTCAATCGAGCCTAGTGTCGATCGATCAAATGACAAAGGAGAACATATGAGCATCAAACTTCAAATTTTTTTCATAGGTGTCTTTGCTAATGATTGAGGAGGTTTCTAAACGTTGTTTGTAGGGTTTTAAATGCCAAACGCTACAAGAGGAAAATGGCCAGCGTCCAGCAGAAAATCGAACACCACACAAAGGGAGAATCATAGAGAAGTATTGTGAAGATCAAATAGTGTTTTGTATTTCATCTTACGACACTTTTAGAAGATGGTCATTTAAATTTTAAGGTAGGAGTAGTACAGATTTAAATATGAGGATAAAGAAGAATAATACCTGGAAAAAGGTTGCGCGGCAGGAGTCGTGGAGCACCGAATACGCAAAGTCGTGGAGCAGCTAATACGCAGAGTTTGGGAGTAGAGTTGTGGAGCAGCGAATACGCAGAGAGTCTGGGAGCGAAGTCGTGGAGCAGCGAAGCGAATATGCGTGGGAGATTGGGTTGCTGAATTCAAACTGATTCACATTGCTTACCCGCCACCCTCGCTGCATTAACTAGCTGGCAGTCCGGCCGAGCAACTTCTTAGATTCTGGCAGATTCTGTCAGAGATGTCGGGGGTTGGAGGATTGGCCGGCCGAAGCCGAAGGTTTTCCGACTGACAACGGAAAGCGGGCAATTCCTCTGCCTAGTTAGACTACTCCATTTGGATATGCCCCAAAGGCAACTGATCCAGAGAGAGAAGCTAAACAATAATTTGTAGCAAATGCAAAGGCCATGAATGCAATCTTAAGTGGACTTTGTGAGGCTGAATTTATCAAAATAATGCACAGTAATATTGCCAAAGATATGTGGGATACTCTTGAGAACATCCATGAGGGAAATAAAAAGGTAAAGACAGCCAAACTTCAAGTATATAGAGCTCAGTTTGAAAATTTAAAGATGAACGATGATGAAAATGTTGGCAGCTTCTTCTTAAGAGTTGCAGAAATTGTTAACAATATGAAAGCTCTTGGAGAAACCATACCAGAAAGTGTAATTGTACAAAAGATTCTAAGATCTCTTCCACCCAGTTTTAACCCCAAGGTGTCTGCAATAGAAGAAACAGCTGATTGGGAAACCTTGACCATGAACTAGCTACTTGGAAATCTAATAGCATATGAGATGAGGCTCCCACAGAAGAATCCAAGTACGAGGGAGGCAACCTTTAAAACAGAAAAGAAGAAAGAAGAAAAGGAAGACATATGCTCTTGCTCTGATGAAGAAGATGCTAAATTTGTCAAGAAATTGGATAGAGGCTCAGGTAAATACAAAGGTAAACTTCCTTTCAAATGCTTTATTTGTGGAAGAGTTGGACACTATGCTACTAAGTGTCCTCACAAGAAAGTAAGGAATCAGGCTCAAGAATTAGAGAAAAATACATCAAAGAGCTGGCAGAAAGGAAAGAAATTCAGTGGAAAATCCTTCTATGCTCAACAAGACAACAGTGCATCTAAAGACTCAGATGAACCCTCAAGTGAAGAAGGAACCTCTGAATTTTCACTGATGGCCATAGAAGAACTTGAAGGACTCCTGCTAGAAGATGAAGAAGAAGGTGAAGTTGACCTTGAGGGGGAGCTAAGAAGTGCCCTGGAGGAGATTGACAGACTCAAACTGAAGTGCAGAAAACAAAAGGACATTCTCCTCAAGTATGTAAGAGAAGAGCAAAATTCAGAAGTCCTCATGTAGCTGAAGGTAGAGCTTGAAGAAGACAAGAAGATAGAAGACATGTTACTTCAGCAAATCAAGGATAAAACTCGGGAACAAGAGAAGATGGAAGAAGAAGTAGTATGTCTGAGGAAGAAATTAGAAAATGCTCAAAGGAAAGTATCTACAAATTTTTCTCAAACAACAAGCTCTAGTAAGTTGAACGAAATTCTGGATGCTCAAAGATCTCCTCTTATAAAAACTGGACTAGGCTATGAAGGAGATTCAAGTAAAAGCAAAGAAAAGGAAAACAAAAATATTATTTTTGTAAAAGCAGAGAAGGCTGATGAAGCAGCTCAAATAATTCCTACAAAAGAAGAAACATGTAATGAGGGAGACAGAGATCAGAAGAAACCTCTAATAACAAAGAATGCAATAAATACTAAGACAACAGAAAAAGGATCATATACCCCTGAGTATGTCAAATTTGGAAGCCATCAAAGGAGATTCTTCCCTCCTATGAAAAATGCTACTTGTTATGTCTGCCACAAGCTGGGGCACATTGCTGCATACTGTCACACAAGGAGGAGTAATTCACACCAGCAAAAGATGCAAACAGTGAAGAGACTGTCTCAAGCAAACAACTGGAGAAGACAACCTCACATCAGGTATGCAAGTTGTTTCTATGGTTACTGTTTTTATTGTAAGAAATTTGGCCATAAAATCATTGAGTGCAGAAAATATGAACAAAGATTGATGTACAACACCTCAAGGAGGTTTATGAATCAAGGAGATTTTACTCATACTCACAATTCTGCAATAATTATGATCAAATGCTGTGTAAGCAATAAAATTGGACATATGCCTCTCAAATGTCCTCTCAGAGGATGTGGTTCATCACCTCACAAAAGATATCAAACAAAAGGATGTTTTCAGTGGAAAAAAAGGTGAATAAATGTGACGTGGCTCTAACTGCTCAAGACCTGAAAAGCCAATGGTATCTGGATAGTGGCTGCTCAAAACATATGACTGGAGACAGAAGCAAATTTATAACTTTTGATGAAAAGAAAACTGGTAATGTTACTTTTGGCAATGATAAATCAGGAAAAATCAAGGGAAAAGGCTCAGTCAGCTTAGATAATGGCAGAGGTAAGGCCCAAGATGTACAATTTGTAGATGGGCTGAAAGCAAACTTGCTGAGTGTCAGTCAAATGTGTGATAAAGGCTGTGAAGTTCTTTTTAGAGCACAAGACTATGAAGTCAGATCAAGCACCACAGGTAAGACTCTGCTCAAAGGAGTTCGAACAGAGAGTAATGTTTACATAGTGAAAGAGGAAGATGAAGCATGCCATCTTAGCAAACTTGAGAAGTCATGGTTATGGCATAAGAGGTTGGGACATCTCAGCTTCGATCATATCACCAGACTGAGCAAGAAGAAAGTTGTCAGAGATATGCCAGAAATAAAAAGGCCTTCTAATACCATATGCAAATCTTGTCAATTGGGCAAACAGACCTGCACATCATTTAAGGCCAAAGATGAGTTATCAACAAGAAGACCACTCCAGCTTGTGCACATGGACTTGTGTGGACCTGCAAGAATTAAAACACCAAGTGGAGAATCCTACTTCATGCTGATAATAGATGATTTCTCCAGAATGACATGGGTTGCATTTCTTAAGAATAAATCGGAAGCTCTGGAGAAATTCAAAATATTTAAAGCTTTAGCAGAAAATCAAACAGGATGCAAGCTAAATGCATTAGATCAGACAGAGGAGGTGAGTTCACAGATTATGACTTTGCAGACCTATGCAATGAACATGGGATAAAGCAACAATTTACTATTGCATGGACACCTCAGCAGAATGGAGTAGCAGAGAGACAAAACAGGTCTGTATAACAAATTGCCAGAGGCATGATGCAAGAGAGTAATATTCCTCAAACCTTCTAGGCAGAAGCAGTACATACAACCGTACATATCCTTAACAAAGCTCATTTAAGGCCAAGTAGTGACAAGACTCCCTATGAACTATGGCATGGTAAACCAGCTTCAATCAAGCACTTTAGAATCTTTGGAAGCAAGTGTTACATAAAGAACAATGATGAAAATCTTGGGAAATTTGATGCAAGAGCAGATGAAGGGATATTTCTAGGATATGCTTCCAAAAGTAAAGGGTACAGGTGCTACAACAAGACTCTTCGAAAAATTGTTGAAAGCATTGACGTGAGATTTGATGAAGAACTTCCAAACAATACAAGAGGTACAGACTGCAGCAGTCCTTCAGACCACCATGAAGAAGAAAACCAAGATGATGATGAAACAAGCAAGACAACAGAAGATGCTGAACTGAGCTCTAAAGCCCCCTCTAGATACACTCAGAAGAACCATCCTGAAGATCAGATCATAGGAGACAAGAGAGTAGGGGTCCAGACAAGAAGGCAGCTAACTGAACAGACAGAAGAGGTATACATAGCCATGCTATCAAAAATAGAGCCAAAGAAGTTTGAAGAAGCCAGCAAGGACAAGTATTAGGTGAATGCTATTAATGAAGAATTGGACCAAATTGAGAAGAACAATACCTGGGAACTAGTTCCTAGACCTACTGAGAAAAATGTCATAGGCTCAAAATGGGTATTCAAAAATAAAATGAATGAGCAAGGACAGGTAATCAGGAATAAAGCCAGACTTGTCTGCAAAGGATATTCACAAATTGAAGGACTTGATTACGATGAAACATTTGCCCCTGTAGCCAGAATGGAAGCTATCAGAATGTTTCTTGCCTTTGCATGCTACCAAGACTTCAAGGTATATCAAATGGATGTGAAATCTGCATTTCTAAATGGAGATCTAGAAGAAGAAGTCTACATGGAACAACCAGAAGGCTTCTCATTAACAGACAAAGAAGACTATGTATGCAGACTAAAGAAGGCTCTATATGGACTAAAACAAGCTCCTCGTGCTTGGTACTCAAGGCTGGATAAATACTTGCAAAAACAAGGCTTTAAGAGAGGAGGAGTAGACAGCAATCTATACATAAAATCCCATGAAAATCAACTCCTGATTGTTGTAGTATATGTTGATGACATTATGTTTGGAAGCAACAGAGATGAACTAGAAAAAGGGTTTTCTAAGGAGATGAAATCATAGTTTGAGATGTCTATGATTGGAGAGCTCAGTTTCTATTTAGGACTTCAAATTCAGCAAAAGAACACAGGTACATTCATCTCACAGGAAAAATACTTAAAAGAAATGTTGAAAAAGTTCAAAATGGAAGACTGCAAACTTGTGTCAACTCCCATGATCACGGGATGCAAGCTATGTGCTGATGATGGATCTGCTGATATAGATCAAAGACTCTACAGATCCATGATAGGAAGTTTGTTGTACTTGACAACATCAAGACCAGACATCATGCTAGCAGTAGGACTTGTGGCTAGATATCAAGCAGCACCTAAACAAAATCACCTTCTAGCAATCAAAAGAATATTCAGATATCTACAAGGAACTGCACAGTATGGACTTTGGTATCCAAAAGGCAAAAGCTTCACTTTGACAGCATACACAGATGCAGATTGGGCCAGCTGTGTGGATGACAGGAAAAGCACAAGTGGAGGTGCATTCTATCTAGGAGAAATTCTGGTGGCATGGCTAAGCAAGAAACAAACATCTATTTCCCTATCTACAGCAGAAGCAGAATACATAGCAGCAGCAGCGTGCTGCACACAAGTCATGTGGATGAAGCAAACACTCCAAGACATGAAGGTAAGCATTGATGAACCTATCTCTATCAAATGTGACAATACAAGTGCTATAAGCATATCAAAAAATCCTGTGCTTCATTCAAAAACTAAACTGTTAAATTCTAAACATGTTCTATGCCATTTCAGATTAGGGCACAATACTGAAGAAGATAGAACATACTAATAGATCGATAGAAGACAAGCCAAAACTGAGATGAAGAGTGGTGGCGTTATGGCGATCAGCAGGATGCTTCTACCAGCAAAGTCTCCAATAGGTCATTCAGCCAAGCGTGTCACATATAACCCCAGAACAACCCAAACAAAGAACATTCCATAGATATGCAGCTCCAATGCTATCCAAAGAGAGAGAATTCCTCCACACCAATGTGTGTCAAATGAACTCTAAGTCTCTCCAATATATAGGAATCTTTGGGGGTGTGTGACACGTCCTTTAAGACATTTAAGTCTATATTTTATTCTAGGCTGACCTAGCACATAAGTGGAATAAATTCAAAGTATATATTACTGCATTCTCGATTGAGATTATCTTTATATCAATCTTACACCTCTCAGAAAGAGGAATCCAAAAAAATATTGGGATCGTCCTCCCCGAGCATCACAACATGGATTTTGGACCTAGTTGTCCAAAATTAACACTCCCTCTCAACTAGGGAGAACTCCATCCACCTGTGCAATCCAAACATCATGCGTCATCTCGCCGTAACTTGCTTTGCTGGCTTCTTTATTTTAGAACAGAAGTGGGTCAGTCACAAAGACATCATTCTCGGCTGATAGATTCAGCCCAGAGGTCCGAAAATTCTATAGGACTTACAAAGAGTCTCATACCAACCTGAAGTTGGTTTATCTGACCCGAAGTCAGTAGGGGGTTCGAAACCTCACTAGACTTGATCCTAGATCAAGTGGTTGGAACGTGCCATCCTAGATAGAGAGTATGGAAATCTCTGATGCGTCCATCTGTCTTTGCTACTAATCTCTAGCTTTTCCCACCTCACTGGCCAAATGAGAGGTACTTCCCATGAGCCATGAACTCAATGGGTAGGATGCATATGGGGCATAGATAATGAGAGGTGAACCAACTCAATCATCACAATGGTGGGGCAGAAGCACACCAACAAGGTTCGGCAAGCCTAGCCCTATGGTTGCTTATAGCTCCGAAGGTTTGCCCCAAAGCCCCCCAGAGCTCCTAGAGCTCATCGTCCAACAGGACCCTCAGAATAGGGTCGTTCCACGATACCAAGATTCTCACGGAAGGTTAGGAACATGACCTTCCCCAAGGGCATTGTGAGAATATCCGCGACCTGCTCATCAGTTCCTATATTATCGAGCTTTACGGTGCCTCACTGTACCATATCCCGGATAGTGGTATCAACATGCTTGGATCGTTCATGGAACACGGGATTCTATGACAAACGAATCCTCCTCTAGTTATCACAAAGGATAACGGTGGCATCTAGAGCATGCTCGAACAACTCACTAAAGAGATTTCGCAGCCAAGTGACTTCACAACAGGCCATACATGTTACAATGTATTCGGCCTCAGTGGTGCTCAAGGCTACCGACTTCAGTTTCCTGCCCAAAGCAGATCTACATGTGAAGTAGCATCCATATGTGCTCTTGCGATCCACCACATTGCCAGCCCAATCGGCATCAATGTATCCATGGAGTGTCATACTCCCAGCAGTGTATCTCAGCCCATGGTCTATCGTGCCTCAGAGATATCTCAAGAGTTTCTTGGCACCAACCCAGTGAATGTTATGATCAACCATGTGTTGACTCAAAGTTTTCACGGCACAACATACGTCCAGACGGGTGATCACTAAGAACATCAAGGTCCCTATGAGTTGACGATACTCAGTAGGACGGGCCCAGCAGTGCTGCCACTCAACTTCTTAAAGTTGGGTTCTATCGGTGTCGACACGGACTTACAGTCCATCATACCAGAAGCTTCATAATGTATTTTCCTTGAGAAAGGAAAATCTCGCCAGGTCTCTACTAGACCTCCAGGCCTAGGCATCAATTCTAGGTCCTTCATCTCGAACTCAGCAGCGAGCTCCCTCTTACACTGAGAGGGTCGGCACCTGTCGGAAAGAGATCCTCCACATACAGCACCAGAATGAGAGGCTTCCCCTGGACAACCTTGAAGTAAAGGTTCGGATCAGCATTACTTCGAGTGAAGCCCAGCTTCATCAAGTAGCTATCTATCCTCTTGTACCTAGCTCTAGGTGCTTGCTTCAGCCCATAGAGGGCTTTCTTCAACCTGCAGACATGGGTGTCTCGATCCTGGACTTCGAACCCCAGAGGTTGTTCTACATACACCTCTTCCTTTATCGCAACATGCCACAAAAAAAAAAAAAAAACGGTCTTTACATCCATCTGATGAAGATTTCGTCCTTGCATAGCAGCAAGGGCTATGACAAGATCGAATGGTGGTATATCGGGCCACAGGTGCAAATATGTCATCATAGTCTATGCCTTCCTCACAGGCAACGAATCTTGCCTTGAACTTTTCAGCACTTTCATTAGATCCATGCTTGATTTTGTATCGAGGTGACAACAGCTTTGATCTGTGGTCTTGGAACCATCACCCTTGCATCCTTGCAGATTTAGATACTTTATAGCTTCTTCACATGATCTAGGCTCATATTGTACTCATGGTTGCTAGATACCCCTGGTATTTATATGGCTTCTCAGTTTTCTTCCGGAATTTCCCCCTCTGAAGCCATATATCTTTGAGCCATAAGGATCTTTCTTTCTTTTTTTCTTTTTTTTCGTTCAGCAATGATATTAGCTCAGGAACATATACAGATGTATTCTCCCTCTTAATGTCAGCTTCTCTCCCGAGAGAAGATATCTATTTATGTCACTGTCCAACAGGGAGAATATACCAACAAGCCTCAGCTTATGTTAGAAGTCTTGTTATTCTGAGAAGGTCTGTTGTAGCTTCCTCAACCAGCCCTCTTTACAGCGACCCACAGAACTAGGAATCCAAACATGATTCCTTCTCTCATAATTCTGCACTTGAGAGCTTCATCTACTACATCTGACATCTCATCCAGCACTGCTTCTTATTTATAGATCTGCCCAAGACTTCAGATCTCAGTTCTGCGATTTTTCTCCTAGATTTCACAGATCTAGGAACCGACCATACAGGTGTTAAAACACAGAATTTACCCTTCTTCATGTCAGTCCATGCAGATCTAGCACAGTCATAATGGTACTCCTGCTCATCAATGTTCAAGCCCCAATCATCCAATAGGATAAATCTGGACAAGGCACTTTCTAAGGTTACCGCCAATAGATTAAGTCCAGGTATATGCTGGTTCACAACCACTGTCACTAGACAACAGTATCATAATACTGTTAAATGAGGCACTGCACTGCCCCTCAAGTCATCAATACATGTTACATGTGTTCCTTTGTTCATCAAAGTGACCTGTATTTTCAAGACAATCTAGATTTTTGAATGAAAATCTTATAAATGACTTCCATAGAAATAAATTTTGCTGATGATGATCAATAATTTGCAGGCCCTGATATATACACGTAGCCAAGAAATCAATTGCAAGTGTGACAATTTTATCAAACATATCAGAAAACTGTATATGATAATTATTTTCCAGGGACTGTCTGTTAGCCACCTGTAAAATTTGATTATACCAAAAGGTGGCTAAATCTGTTTTGAGCCTTCAAGGAACAATTTTCATTACAAAAATTGTTGGCTCTTGAAGACTCTTGAAGCCCTCGTGCCTCTGTCCAGTTCCTATACTGTTGTTTACATCCTAAAAACCTCTGAAATCCTGCTAAATTCCAAAGCCAAAATACTGCTGTAAGTTTCTTTTTCCCTTTCCCTCTCTTCAACAGCTAACCTCATTTTCTACCCCTTCATTTCTCATGAAAATCCCTCCTTTTCATGCTTCTCCGCCTTCCATGTCATAAAAACCCTTGATAAGGTTCTAAGACCCCTTCTTAGCCTTATCAAAACCTTCATTTCCTTTCAAAATCCTTAAAAAACCATTAAAATGCATATTTTCTATGTATTGGACTTAAGCCCCCTCGGGCTAAGTCTCTAACCCCTTTTCATCCATGCACCCTAGCGCCAGAACCAAGCGTTGAGTTATTCGGGCGCCTAATCGTATTTATATTTATCTCGCCCCCAAAAAACATTAAAACCTGATATATTTTCGAAAAAACTTGGGTTTTTAATTCATTTTTCATTTATTCCGCCAGTTTCATTTTTGAACCATTTCGCACGTCGATCTGATCTGCAGATCGGACGGTGTAGAGTGCGTCTTTCCGTGGTACCCACCGCCCGAAAGCCGGTTGCCCAAAACCGGCGGTATCCATCGCACTGCCTTCGGGCAAAAGGTTGTTTTCCCTCGATGGCCAGCGATTCCATACACTTGCCGCCACGCGTCCCGTGTACTATTTTCAAAACCGTCGTCCATCCGTCGTCCATCACGCATTAATTTTCGGACCGGGATGCCCAATGATATCGCTGTCCACCATCCGATCTGGGGTGGGCCATCTAACGGTGATCGCTCGCCGAAGATGCCCGAAAATTAACGAAGGTGCCCACGCCATAACCTGGCTATAGCGCGGCGGAAAATCAATTTCCACCGTCGATCTGATCTGCAGATCGACGATCCATATTCCATCGCCCGATTCCTCCGTTTGACTTTCAACCTCCGCTCCCGACCGTCGATCTCTGTGCGATCGACGGCTCAGATTTAATCTTCTTTCGCGCAGTCCACGATCTCTCCTGATCAATCCCGACCGTTGGATGATGCCATCCAACGGCCATGCTTCCTCCACTCGTCCTTTGAAGCAGTCAACCTATTTACGCAAGCTTTCATAACATTTTTTGTATTTTGCAGGGTTTTAAGTGTTTTTCCGCTATAAATTGAAGAAATTAAAAAGTAGAGGGTGACGACCCTCCCACTTTCGATTCACCGAGGGAAAATCATTCAAAGGTGCCTAATTTCACGTTTTCATCGATGTTTATCCAAGCATTGATGCCTTTCGAACCCTGCGCAATCCTGCACATTTGAAAAACACACCAAGTCAATCACAAATCAAGAGTATTAATGACGAAGACCAGAATGCACCAGAACAAAGGATTAAAGGATAGATGTGTGGGGATTACATCTAAGATGCTTATCAAAAGCCTAATCCCCGAACTAAAACACATTTTTAAGGAAAAATCGGAGTGTTTCGTCTGACAGAAAGCTCCACCGCCTTAGTTAAAGAAAATCAATTCTTCTCAGCTACTACAAAAGACACCTATGCCTCAAAGAAATCAAATACAGGCCGAAGTTATTGCATGAAATCAGATATTCGTCTTCAGCACAGCCAGGGAGTTACTTCTGCAAGGAAATAAATGCAGAAATATCTGCAGAGTAACCCTAGCATCACACAGAGCCTCAAAGGTCAACAAAAGCTCCCACCGAGCTTAATTCATAAGTGTAAATCAATTAATACAGTGAAACACCTGTAAATTTTCTTCATTGAGCCCCCCAAGGGCTAAGAAGACATTAACTCTGTATTAATTGTATTTGAGATCTTTTATCAGATCTCACCTCCTCATTCTTCTATATATACTACAGCAGAAGATGAGTTCAGAGTGAGGGGTTGGTTGGTTGTTGTTTGATCACAAGCTGTAATATTGAAACTCTCTGAAATCAATACATAGTCCTTTGAAGTTGAAGAACAAATTGAAGTCTTGGAGATCTTGATGATGTTGTTGCATGTTTGTTCCTGAGAAGGCTCTATCATTGGATTCATGAGCTTGGCTGTTGGTGAAGTATTCTGAACTGTTTCATGTTTTTCCCTGTTTCCATTATGTTCCATAATTTCTCACTACAGTAGGATAGAAAATATTAGGCTAAGAAATGACTCCTGGAAGCACCTTAGACCTGTTCATCCTTCACTGTTTTATGTTTTCTTCTGCTGAAGTATTTTAGAGGCTTTAATCTTTCTCTTTAGTCTTCATGCTTGCTTATTTCCTTAATAGTTTGAACAGTTGGTTTCAGCATGATTTATGGTTCTCCCTGCTTGTTTGTTGCCACTTAAAAACTATTATTGAAGTCTCCCTTTGAATTTCTTTTCTTATAGTGAATCAGAGAGGTCTGTTTTGATCTTGCCCTTTGTTCTCACTTAAACAGTTGGCTTAAAGGTCGTTATAATTATGATCATAGATGTTTTTAGGTGTTCCCTCTTCTATGAATGTGATTATCAGTAAATCTTATATGTTTTCTAAAGTCCTTTAGAATAAAATATTTGAGGAAATAGGGTGTTCCCCGAATCTTAGATTTCATTTTGAAAGTTTTCTTGAAGTCATTATTTGCTTAAAGAATGTTTGTAGAATTTATGGTTAGCCCTGTCTATCAAATATCTCTTTATTGTTTAAATTATGTTTTCAGGTTCCCTTTGTTGAGAATTCAATTTCTCTTTCTAAATCATTAATGTTCATCCCATTCCAAAAACAAAAGGATCCTGTGGCCAAGTTAGATTTTCCCTTTGATATCCCATATCCTTTGATAAGTGTGTTATGACCTCTTTTTGACTCCATTTCAAGATGAAACAGAAATTTTACTGTCCTATATATCTTTCCTAGACCTTTTATGTTCTGTTGTATCAATTCAATCCAACCAAACAAACAAACACCTGCACTTAATAACTAGTCTAAAACCAATACTCTAAGCACACAAGATAAAATTTTGCAAACAAACGTTTGAGAGATCCCTCTCTGAGAACAGGAGGACTAGATCCTGTAACTCTAAAGATTGGTTCTGATGTTGCCTTGTCTTTTGATTTTCCAAACTATCAAAACACGGGACACCAACATGTCCAAAGGAGATGCTTAGTAATTCAAGGCTGCGAGTTTTTGTATACGGTATGAAATTTGCGGTAGGGCATTGGTCCAGTGCATCATCCACTATCCAGTCATTGGACAACCTTCTGAAGCTGTAGCCTAGGCAAGGCAAGGTGCCTTATGAATGGGCTGCTGGATTGTTCATGGGTAGTTACCTCATTCTACTTGACCAAAACACACCTCAAATAATGCAACCTCCTTCCCTTGCATCCACGGTGACCTTGAAATGTGAGGAGGCACCTCTATTTTATTTTGGTCTTCAAAATGCCACCTACAGGCCTGCGGCCTAGTCAAGATGGTTTTCTTGCCCAAAAAACAGTCTTCTAGCAATCTTCCACAGACTATTGTAGCTTCAGCTACCTTTGTATCCCAGACATAACAGAACATGAAATGGGCATTAAAACGACATAGAGTAGATCCAAACTTACCTTTTTGGCAGGCGTTAACTGCTGATGGTAGCCTTTAATCCGCATTTTAATGCTATTTTGTTCAACACCTTAACATTGTTGTACACAACCCTTATCCACACTTCTTTCAAACTTCTTCACGTTGTTGTTCACAGAGGCATCCACACATCTAAAACTAGCTCTGTCCACGGAGCTTCTACAACAAATCATTGTTGATATGATGTGTTCCAAGCTATTATACACTGAACAGTGAGGTCATTTTTTTTTTCTTTAATCCTTATATCAAGATCCGTCTTAATTTCTCTACCCGTTTCAGCAATCGATTTTGCCACTCAATCAACTAGAGTTGATCATGATGAAACTCTAGTGATTTGAGCCTCCATAGGAGGTGCTTACCTAACTCAGTTTGATACAAACGCTGAGTCCTCCATGTTGATTGTTATGTCTGCATCCATTTTTTTTATTTTTTTCGTATCCGTGATATATGACGTCAATACACATGTTGAACAATTTTCTACACCTCAGCCACCAGCGTCTATCAAGCTGAGTGTCTTAAACAGAAACATGCCCTCTATACGGCTGTTCACATCAGAGAAGCTGTAAATTTTTTTTTTTCATCGCGAGGTGCAATTCAGCACTCTCATCGACGGGGCTTTTGCAAATTTTAATTCATTCCTTCACGACAGTCTACAGTCTACGTAGAAAATTTCGAGAGAAAAAAAAAACCTCTTCAATTCGACTATGTTTCTTCCACATCCGCACATCGAAGATTGGTTCCACATCCTTCTCCGGCTGAATCATGGTACGAATCACGCCGGAAAGCGCTCGGATGTAAACACATATCGAACCATGTTCGTGGAATGCTCGGAGGTCTGTGCGAACCATCCGCCACTGCCGAACGACATAAGATTATCGATCGATTTACGATCGCATTCGCAAAATGCTCGGAGGTCTGTGTGATCCATCTGCCACTGCCGGACGATATAAAGACCTCCTCGAAGACGAAGATCTTACGGAGCAGAGCATGCTATGAAAAGAAAAAAAATTGGTCTTGATCCCAGATGTGCTGCGAAGCAGGGATTGGGGGCGGAAAAGAGAAAGATGCAGATCTTTCTTCGGGAGCATGAGATTGCTCAGAATCCTCCTCCAATTTCTCTGGACGAATATCCATCGCATTGGTGTCCATTGCTTCTTTCTTCTCGTCTGAATTCGATCTAAAAACGGTTTCTCGTTTGAATTCGATGGTCGATGTGCGTATGGTTGCTAAGTGAGATTTTGCTCCCTCCAAAACCGACGGCTATTTTGTGTTTTTGTAGCGGCTGACGTGGTGTGTATTTTCCAAAAAAAAACAACGTTTTAACAAACCTGTGATGGGCCCTCGCTGTCTTAAAACTTACTTCTCCTTGCAATCACAGTAATATATTCGCTGCTTCAAGATAATAATTCGTTGTTTCAGGAATTGAAGATCCTATGAACAGCTACAAAGAGTGCGGCCCTTCACGCAGGTTAGGGCACAAAACAACTCCAAAAACTTCATTTGCTGTGGTGGTATGGCCTGCTGCCTACCACACAGCCTAGCTATAGCTTATGGCTCCTTTCAAACATAGTTTTCAGCCTTCACACTAAGCAGTCCTTCATTTTGAACGGCTTATCCTACAGAAATTCGGTTTTATTTAGACCTCTCCACGCTGTCTTGAGGTGGACTCTCTTTTATGCTATCTTGAGCCTTCCCAAACAAACCTAACCAGATCTGTCTTGGCCCATAAACATACCTCAACAATAAGTTGTCACCTACAGCTCCTTCCACGCTAATTAGGACAGACTTGCTCACGCTGATTCAAGCCTTCTTCCACGCTAACTAGGGCATTGTCTTCAACCCACGCTCTGATACCATGTTAAATTCTAAACATGTTCTATGCCATTTTAGATTAGGGCACAATACTGAAGAAGATAGAACATACTAATAGATCGATAGAAGACAAGCCAAAACAGAGATGAAGAGTGGTGGCGTTACGGAAATCAACAGGATGCTTCTACCAGCAAAGTCTCCAATAGGTCATTCAGCTAAGTGTGTCACATATAACCCCAGAACAACCCAAACAAAGAACATTCCATAGATATGCAGCTCCAATGCTATCCAAAGAGAGAAAATTCCTCCACACCAATGTGTGTCAAATGAACTCTAAGTCTCTCCAATATATAGGAATCTTTGGGGGTGTGTGACACGTCCTTCAAGACATTTAAGTCTATATTTTATTCTAGGCCGACCTAGCAAATAAGTGGAATAAATTCAAAGTATATGTTCTGCTCATCCGATCGAGATGATCTTTCGATCAATCTTACACCTCTCCGAAAGAGGAATCCAATAAAAATATTGGGATCGTCATCTGAGCAGCACAACTCGAAGTTTGGACCTAGTTGTCCAATTTTAACATAAACATATCCCAATCAAGTATCATTTTCTCCGAGAACAAGTAGCTTAGAAGGTAGTGAAGCTGGAGTATGTGCCAACAAAAGAACAAACAACGGATATATTTACCAAACCTCTTGCAAGAGAACCATTTGAGTATTTGAGAGGTAGACTAGGGGTAGTATCTGTAGATGCTACTCTCTGATATGAAGAGAAAGCATAGTTTCAGGGGGAGAACAAAAGTGAAAATATCATTCCAGGGGGAGATTAGTTAGCAAGGAAAGCATGAAACAAGTCCTCAAGATTAGTGCAACATGGACGAGAGTTAAAAGCACACTGAAAAATAAGCAACCCCTTGCCATTGATGTCAAAGGGGGAGGAAGAGAAAGCAACAGAAGAAAGGGTCCTAAAAGGCAAATAGAGGAAGTGTATTGCCATCAATGCCAAAGGGGGAGACTGTTGGAAATGTTGTCATTGATGGCAAAAGAGGCAGCAGAGGCAGAGACAGAGGGAAATTTTATAGGGAGCATGCGAAGAACAGAAGGAAAGTTTATTTACAGAGACAGACAGAGAAGCAAAGCAGAGCAAAGGAGACAACATAGATGGCAAAGGAGATAGGCGGAAGAACATTGTTGAAATGAGATAGTCGAGTAGCAGAGGACGCAGAGACAGAGAAAGGAGGCAGAACCAGAGGAGGCAGAGCAGCAGAGGCGGAGACAGAGAATACAGAGGCAGAGATGAAACGGTCGAGCAGCAGAGGCAGAGCAGTTAACCAAGTTGAGGGAAATGGAACCAAGCGTTTAGCAGTAAAAACCCAATGAAGTCGGGTATTAAACATTATGGTAGCGTTGAATTAACGTAATAATGAAACAGGCTTCATATATTGAAGTGCTGAAGAAATATGAAATAAACCTTTGAACAGAGTGTATGTATACATATGTATATAACGAAGGCGCGAAGCTCTTGTTGGAATGGAACCATGGCTTTAAGCAGAACCCCGACCATGAACAGTAAAACCGGAGGGCCACACAACCAGTGGGTTTGCGCGAGAATTGAAGTGGTAAGCAGTATTACCAAAATGAACGCGATATATGTCATTGAAGGACACGTGTCCTCAGGCGGTTTTGTAAAACAACTTTTTTTCGCGTGAGTTGGAGAATTATGAAACGAGCATTTAAGTTGCGCGATATTGCGCGTCGTCTGTTGGATCATCGGAGTCGATGCGATAAACTGTCAGCCGTTGGATACAAGAGGTGTGTTAATGGAGGTGGGCCCCAGGAACGTGCATATGTTAAAATATGTATAGGATTTGATATTCATTGCAATATTGGATATATATTAAAGTTGAGTGCACATATAGAAATGGGTTATGTGCGGATTATTTATTAGTTGCAAATTAATACATTATGATATGTCGAGGGTTAAAGCCATGGTCGAAGATTGACTTAGGCTTATATATATTTATGTTCAAAGGGTGCTGTCAGTTGGAACGTACTAAAAGTGCAGAGTTTATCAAACACATGTGGGCTCCATGGAATGGCTTTGTGTTAAAATGTCGCGTTGGGTTTAGTTATAAGCTGATTGATGATTCGAATGAAATGATACAAAGGGTGCAGACCTATAACAACTTGTATAATGTGGATATGCTTAACTGACGAGGGTGAACAGTAGAGCGTGGGACCTGTGAACCACCATATGATATATGTGCTGCAATAATATATATATAAACCTTGAGTGAATGCTATAAGCTCGGGTGTATGTAATTAAAAGAGCCGGAACCATTTGTAGCTTTAAGACTAAGGTTTGAATAAAGAACATGGATAAGTCTATGCTGGGAGCGGAAACATTAAACGAACTACGGAGCCCGAGAGGTTAGATAAATATATATATATATATTAGTGCTGGGGTTAAGTCTGAGTCAAAGACTTAATACTATGAGGACGGATAATATTATACATATAGTGTGGGACCCCCCTACATAAAATTCCGAGAATCATAACCCAAGCTGGAGTATACATAAAGATTGAAGCGACGAAATATACTTATATATGTTGCGCTTTATATATAAAGGACCAAAACATATATATGTATTTATATGTAGCGCTCTATGGTTCAAGTTAAAACAAACAAAGTCATATATTGTGGGACCCTCACCAATCGCATCGAAGAAACTTGGCAGCGGATCATGTTAACAAAAAGTTGCGATTGCGATTGAGTTCTGGACCCGATATGGTCTAAACGATGATTCATATATGTTTGAGTTCCGGTAAATAGTGTTACATCGCATCGGAGAAGGAGCAGAGCATCGGAACATACAAATGCAAGTTGCGATTGCGATTAATCGCAATCGGAAATATTCGAAAAGCGATTCATCGCATCGCCATATCAAAGTGAACAGTGATTGATCGCATCAGAGCATCAGAGCATAGGAATATCGAAACATGCAACTAGAAGTTGTGATTGCGATTAATCGCAATCGGAGATAGTGATCACATCGCATCGGAGAATAATGCAAGCTCAGCAAGTGGGCCCAAAAGGGCATTTTATGTATTAAAATGATTCATTATTGTTATATTGCCAAGAGGTATCTGAGTTATATAACGCGGCAGTTTGTATGTTAAAACTATGTATAATTATGCCGAGAGTTGAAATTGCGTTATAAATAAAAAGCGCTGTTACAGATACATAGCAGTTACACCACGGCAGAGAACAGGAGAGCTAGCAGAGTCGAAAGGGACAAAACACAGTCACAGAAAAGACAAGCGCAGTGAACTAAGAGGCTGAATGGGTGAGCTGGAATTCACATTGTAATTAAATGTAAATGGTTTAACTGATTTATATTGTTTGTGATGCATTGGCAAGTCTTCGGAAGAGAACAAATATCCCACTGTAATGTTAAAATTAGTACATATAGTTATATTTTTCTGAGTGAGTTGAAAAAGAAATGAGAAGGCAGAAGACTAAGAGGTATGGCTATCCATTTCGAATTTCTAGAGGAAAAAAAACAGTCATCAGGAAATATCTATAAGTAATATCACCTTGATATGCATAGAGAGGTTAGAGAGAGTAAGGATAGAGAATGCAGAGTATGGAAAATTGAGGCAGAGAAGATAAGGAAGAGAGGAGCAGAAAGAGATGCTACAGAACAAAGCTGATATCTGAGGTAAATCAGCAAACTTTTCTTTTGATAAAGTAAGGAAGTTGGAGATTCCCTATTAAGTTGAAGCTTGATAGTTGTCAGTTGTAGTTGACTGAGGTTGGAGCCTGCAAAAAAACAATGGTGAGAGGGAGTTGGAGCTTGCCTTTGCATCACAACAATAATAAGATGTGGTTTTCTCCCTTTATGGGTTTCCACTTATATCTGTTGTCTCTATGTGTGTTGCCTATGTGTTGATATGATCCACCAAATCTACTTAATGTTTGCTGCTCTCATAATAAGGTTGATGTCACATTAATTTAATACTTCCTGCAACATATTAAGACTGTTCACATATTAAGGTTGGTTATAAAATTAAGCTATAAATAAGTTGATGGAAAAATTTAAAAAGCTTATGTATGTGTTAAACTGATTCACCCCCCTCTCAGTTTAACTAAGGATTCAACAGTTCCAAACGTTTTTGTAGAGGTATTTGTTAAAATCTGAAAGTTCTATGTAGAAATTTAAAAATTCTCTGCAAAAACTTAAAATTTTTGTGCATAAAACTGAATGTACTTGCAGAAAATTGAATTTACTTTGCAGAAACTGAATGGAATTGAATGTACTTTGCAAAAAGCTTAATGTACTTCGTAGAAACTGAATGTAATTTGCAAAAAGTTGAATGTACTTTGCAGAAAACTGAACGTACTTCGCAGAAAACTGAATGTACTATGCTGTTACAATTACTTAGAATGCATATTTTTTCTTCACAACTTTTTAGATCAACAATTGTAGATAGAACCTAAACTTCAGGATCATATGAAGACAACCAAGCACAAATATGAGACACTGAGAGTTAGGTCCAATGACCAGGGCAAAACCCACAAGGGGAGAACTCAAATGATCCTTCTTCTATTAGATTTCTTCAATTGTTTAGCAGAGTACAAAGAGAGAGAGATAATGAGAATGAATAAAGCCACCAATGTTTCATCATTTTGTAACTGAAGTGCTCTTACTCTTTGGTTGAAGATTCTCTCCTTTTCTTGATTAGATCTTGTCCTACACACTTGCTCCAACTCTTCCCTTGCTCGTATTCTTCACTTGCTCTCACACTTCTCTTACACATACTCAACTCTAGTTCTTCTTCTTCACAATGAACATATTACTCTCAACTCTCACTTGCTCTTGCTTAAATAGATGAAAAATGAGAGGAGTTACAAAATGAATTCATTCTGTGAGCCAAAAATAGGAGAATTGAATTCTATGAGGGAGGAGTTACTTGAGGAGAAGTGTAACTTATCCTAATAATAGTGAGAGAGGTACACTTGTCTTGAGGAGTTATAATTTGAATTAGGGAGAGAGAGAGTTACACTTAGGCACAAGAGAATATTTGGTGAGAGTTACAAATCGAATTGAATGAGGGAGTTACAAGCGCATTTAATGAGTAAGAGTTACACTTTTTCCATACATTGAATTAGTGAGGGAGAGTTACGTTTTCTTAAGCGTGGAGTTACTATTTTATTCCAAGAGAGAGGTTCAATTTGCCAAGTAAGAGATTCTCAATTTAATTTACTTATTTCATGAGAGAATTCATTTTTATTAATCCATTAAAGGAGTACGACTTTAGACTATTTTATAAATAATAGAATCATAATAATCATAATACTAGTAAGGATAAAAATATTAATTCTTGACTTGTCTAATCATGATTGATTTGATTTTAAAGTGGATTCCATATGTCGAGATCATCCTTGATCATTTAGACATGACTTCCTATTTTTGGAAAGTCACTTCCAAATTGAGATGTGACTTGCTATTTTTGGAAAGTCATATTAGAATTGTTAGAGATGTAATTTTATTATAGGTGGTTCAAACATAACTGAAAGATATGATTTCTTCTAGGAGAAATTCATCACTTGTCAAATTTTAACAGTATTCAAGCCCGAGTTTAGGTCTAAGTGTGAAGGCTGCTTATCAGTTCCATTTGCAGGCAGTAGACCGAATCCTAGGCAAGTATAGGCCAAGATTTATGGGTGAATCTGGTCGTGAATTAAGGAAAAGACAAACTGCTTCAAACCATGATTCCTGGTCACCTCCAGGTCGAGTTCTAACGCCATCTACAAGACTCTAGCCCGAAATTTCAAGGTAAGTAGACCTTGAATAAATCTATATGTAAGCTAGTTTTATGAGAGACCATCGACACAAAAATCGAGGTCTTCTGGTCAGGGTTTGAGGCCCAAATTTCCAGAAGTATTTCTGCCATATTTGGATTAGAATTCAAGGCATTGTCAGAGAGTATAAGTACAAAAATAGAAGCTAAAAATCAGTTTGAGTTAATGACTGTGAGGAGGCTATAATCCCTGTATTTTGATAGTGACATCAACAAAATCAAATAGAGAGATAAGTTGTCATTCCTCTGTTGTATAAATTTCCTTAAAAAGAAAATAAATCCTCCCTTGGCACTGGTTCTCCCCTTGTGGATTTTTCTAGGGTCAGTTGACCAAAAATAAGCGTGCAAAATTTATGTGTGTGCTTGCTTATTTTCTCTTGTATTAGCTGAAAAGTGAATTGTAGTAGAGTAGCCTTTTTGTTTTAAGCTAAATGCAAAATTAATGTATATATCATTCTTTTGTTTTATGATGGGTTTTGGGCATTAAACCATGCAAAACTTGAAACTGGGTTGGGCTACAACATTTGCATAATTTTCTATAGTCCATCTAGTATTTCGCAAGCAAATTTATTCTTGGAGTATTCTACTAAGCAATGGGCTGTAATGGACTAGGGCAATTTTGGCTAGGGTTTATGATTTTTTTTTAAATTTTTATTTTTCAGCACAATGATCAAATTCGATATATTCTTTGAACAATCAAATTGCCTTCCAATGATATAACGAACAATGTGTAACCAATAATATAAAATTTCAACTACGCAAGACAGAAATGATCCGGATACCCATGTAGAGATTCAACTAGGTATGAAGAAGACAATACTACCGGTAATTATTCAGTGCATCTATTGAGTCTTTTCAGTGCTGTAATAGCATAGACAATTCATCATGTGCAGTAAACAACATAACATATTTGGTCGAAATGGCATCCTGTTAATAGTGTGTAATCTAGTATGCAATCCAATCACAATAGTTCAGTTCACAGGTTCTATTATTCTATATTGCAATCTAATCAATAAAAGCCTTCTAACTGTAACAACTACTAGGGTACCAATCAAATCTGCTTTCCTGAACTGTGTTGCGGATGAGGCACAAACTTAGAGCAGACTCCCCTGCAACATCAAATAATATACCATCACTGTCCTTCACCTACTCCCTTGTGACATCACAGGACTCGTTCACTGTTCAAACGGACTTCGCCATATCCCGGATGATTATCACATGCCTCACTGTCATAGAAGGTGAATCTGCTGCCACAGAACAATGCCAAAATGAAATTGTTATACCCTGAGATGACCTCGCTGTCACAGAATGAGGTCAATTAAGTTCACAACATCAGGAGATATGGTCTCGCTGCCCAAAATGGTGATTAAAATGTCACAAAACCTTGCTCAGAGGACTCGCTACCACAGGAATAAAGCCAAAATTGACTCGCTGCCTTCTTCCTAGTGTTCCTGTACTAAAACAGAGTCTCGCTCTCCACAATCCAACTCCAAATTACTACAGAATCGATCACAGGAACTCGCTATCTTAGGGATTGCGTTGTTGTCATAGGATGAAATCCAAAGGGAAACCTGCTACCTTAGAATGATGAAATCACTGCTTTAGGGAGTGAACCAAGACTTAGAGAAGTTTTGCTGCCTTTAGATGGAGACCCAATAACTCAGAATTTAATTCCCTAACCAAAAAACCTTTCCCCAAGACAAAAAGAAGAGAGAAGAGAGGTGTCAACTAGAGTGTAATCTTTCACCACTGAAATTGACAGGGAGAAAGGGGTCTTAAAATCCTTAGAGCAATGCTCAAAAATAGGAGTTGATCCACAACGATGCTCCAAATGAATCCAAGCCTCCTTTATTTATAGACTTCCTTGAGGGGTTTCACTTAATGGGTGTTTGGGTTTTATCCCCTTTTTGAAGGACTATAGCCTACGGGGATGAATAGACTACTAAGTCCATTGGTCCTCAATTAGTTGAGGACATCACTGAAAATTTTTGTAGATGTTCTATGCTTGATGCAACTTTACTTTTATTACAGCAATCACCCAAACAGTTAAGTAAAATGCTGATAGAACATACCAGTGGATCTATAGAAGACAAACCAGAAACAAGAGAATGTGATGGTGCGTTACGACGGTCAACAGGATGCTTCAACCAGCAAAGTCTCCTTGATCAGCCAACCCAGAATGTGTCACAACAATCCTCAAATCAGTCACCAAGTCAACACAAGTCAACTCCAGAAAATTCAACGCTGTCCAGAAAAGTCAACGCAGGGCAGCAACATAAAGGTCAACGCAGGTCCAACTTTGGTCAACCTTTTGACCTCGGTTCTTGTGCCAATGTGTACGGCCTCCCAAAATCGAAGTCTCCAATAAATTTCAGCCTCTTTGGACCATGCGTTGACCAAAGTCAACGCTGGTCAAACTTCCTTGGAAACCCTAGGCATTGCAGTAATCTGCCGTCCTTCTTTTTAGTGTACAAACTCTTAACTTTTTCCAAGTATTGAAGAATTCATCTCTGAAAGTCATGCTAAGTGAGAGAAAGAGAAGAAGATGAGTGTTGAGTTGTTGTGAAATGCTCTCCAACTTTGCCTGTATTTATATCCATCATTGAGGTGTGTGACACATCTGCTGGGGGTGTGAAACCTTAAGGCCGACCTACACATATAATTTATTATAAATAATAAATTCAAAATAAATGTTCTGCTCATCGGATTAAGATATATTTTATATGGATTTTACACCTCTCCGAAAGAGGAATCCAACAAAAATACTAGCCACTTAATCTGAGCATCACAACGTGGAGTTTGGACCTAGTTGTCCGATTTCAACACTCCCCCTCTCAACGGGAGGCTGCATCCATCCAGTGCAGTCAAACATAGTGCGTCATCCCCTTCAGCAACACTTTCTTTGACCTCTTTATTTCGAGAAGCCAGCAGTGGAGTCAGGTCTGAACATCATCCCGGTATGCAATTAGGCCTGAGGTCCAATCATGCCTCGGACTCCTGAAAAGAGTCTCCAACCAACCCGAAGTTGGTTCATCTGACCTGAAGTCAGGCGGAGGTCCGAAACCTCACTATACTTGATCCTAGATCAAGTGGTTGGACCGTGCCATCCTAGATAGAGAGTACGGCAGTCTCTGATGCGTCCATCAGTCTTTGCTACTAGTCTCTAGCATTTCCCACCTCATTGGCCAAATGAGAGGTACTTCCCATGAGCCTTGAACTCAATGGGTAGGATGCATACGGGGCACAGATAATGAGAGGTGAACCAACTCAAAATCACAACGGTGGGGCCCAAACACACCAACAAGGTTCGGCAAGCCTAGCCTTGTGGTTGCTTATAGCTCCGAGAAGCTATCCCCAAAGCCCCCCAGAGCTCCCAGAGCTCATCGTCCAACAAGACCCACATCATAGGGTCGTTCCACGACACCAAGACTCTCACGGAAGGTTAGGAACTTGACCTTCCCCAGGGGCTTAGTGAGAATATCCGCGACCTGCTCATCAGTTCCTATATGATCGAGCCTTACGGCGCCTCGCTGTACCATATCCCGGATAAAGTGGTACCGATATCAATATGCTTGGACAGTTGTGGAACACAAAATTCTCGGACAAGCGAATCACTGCGGTTGTCACAAGTATCACGGTGGTATCCCCAGCACATGTTCAAAACGACTCACTAAAGAGCTTTGCCATTAGCTGCTTCTGGAGCATACTTGCGCGCAGTATTCGACCTGGCGAGCGGTGCTCCAAAGCACGAAGCACGCCCGCTCATCGAAACGGGCAAGATCTGATTTTGTTGGCAAGATTACGATCCACCACAACACCACGACCCAATCGGCATCGATGTGTCACGGTGTCCACTCCCGATGGTGTGTCTCGGCCCATGGTTTATGTGCTTCTGGTATTCAGAATGTTCTTGGCACCAACCCGATTAATGTTTTAGTGATGAGGCTCAACCATTTGTTGACTCAAAGTGTTCACTGCAGAACATATATCTGGACGGGTGTTCACTAAGAACATCAGAGCTCCTACGAGTTGACGATACTTAGTAGGATTGGCCAATACAGGCCCAGCAGCGCTGCCACTCAACTTCTTGAAGTTGAGTTCCATTGGTGTTGACACGGTCTTGCAGTCCACCATACCAAATCTTTCCAGAAGTTTCATAATGTATTTTCCTTGAGAAAGGAAAATCTCTCCAGGTCTCTGCCAGACCTCCAGGCCTAGGAAGTAGTGCATCAGTCCTAGGTCCTTCATCTCGAACTCAGCAGCGAGCTCCCTCTTACATTGATGAATGAGAGGGTCAGCACCTGTCAAGAAGAGGTCATCCACATACAGCACTAGAATGAGAGGCTTCCCCTGCACAACCTTGAAGTAAAGGTTCGGATCAGCATTACTTCGAGTGAAGCCCAGCTTCATCAAGTAACTATCCATCCTCTCGTACCAAGCTCTGGGTGCTTGCTTTAACCCATAGAGGGCTTTCTTCAACCTGCAGACATGAGTGTTTCGACCCTGAACTTCAAATCCCAAAGGTTGTTCTACATACACCTCTTCTTTTATTGTACCATGCAGAAAGGCGGTCTTGACATCCATCTGATGAAGACTCCATCTTTGAGTAGCAGCAAGGGCTATGATTGATCGAATGGTGGTATATCGTGCCACAGGTGCAAATATGTCATCATAATCTACTCCTTCCTTTTGAGAGAAGCCACGGGCAACAAATCTTGCCTTGAACTTTTCAGCACTTCCATCAGAACCATGCTTGATGTTGTAGAGCCATTTCGCTGTGACAACTGATTTGTCCTTCGGTCTTAGAACCACATCCCAGACATCATTCTTCATTATGGACTCATATTCTTCGTGCATAGCATCCTTCCAGACTTGATGCTTAACGGCTTCCTCAAAAGATTTGGGTTTAGTTTGTACAATGGTACTCATGGCAGCCAGATACCCTTGGTATCTACACGGCTTCTTGCTTTCTCGGAATGTCCCCCTTGGGGCAGCATGTCCCTCAGCATCTTCGAGGGTGTCCCTGAGCCATGATGGTCTCTTTCCCAGTGAAGGAGATGGATCGATAGGGTCCATTGGTCCTTCAACATCAGGCATTGTCTCATCCTGCGGTTCTTCTTGATTTCCAAGCCTTGCTTCATGATTTTCCTCAGATCTTGGAAGATCTACTACTTTCTTCAGGGAAGCATCTTCGTCAAAAGTGACATCATGGCATATCTCTACTTCCCTTTGACCAGGTTCATAGACTCTATAGGCCGTAGAAGTTTCGTTGTAGCCCACAAACTTTCCTTTCTTCCTAGAAGCATCCAGCTTACTTGTTTTTTCTTTTGGCACATGAAAATAAACAGGACATCCAAAAATTCTAAAATGTGAGACGTCAGGTTTCTTACCAGTGAAAACCTCTTCGGGAGTTTTGGAGTCCAGGGCGGAATGAGGGCATCGGTTTTGAATGTATACAACAGTATTTGCAGCTTCTCCCCACAGAAACTTCGGTAGACCCTGGTCACATAGCATGGCACGGGCAGCTTCCACAATAGTCCTGTTCTTGCGTTCAGCAACACCATTCTGCTCAGGAGTATAGGTATTAGTAGTCTCCCTCTTAATGCCAGCTTCTCTGCAAAAGTCCTTGAACTCATTTGACTCATATTTAGTGCCATTGTCGGTCCTCAAAATCTTGATCTTCTTTCATGTCATATTTTCCACCAAGGCTTTGAAGGTACAGAACCACATGAAAGCCTCATCCTTCTTCTTCAAGAAGTAAATCCAGGTTTTGCGGGAGAAGTCATCAGTGAATTTCATATAGTAAGAACATCCTCCCAGGGATGTCACGAGCAGCATACCAGATAGATCAGAATGGACCAGTTGCAAAATATCAGATGTCTTGTGGCACTTGAGGGGAAAGGTCCCCTTGTATGCTTTCATTCGGCACAACCCTTACATACACCTTCATTATTATTTCCAAAGTTGGGCATCCCTGTCACCACCTTCCTTGCTTCGGGAAGGGCCTTGTAATGAAGGTGTCCAAACCTTCGGTGCCATAGTTCAATTTGTTGCATAGTATCACATGTCATAGCTCCTAGTGGACTTCCTTCAACCTGGTAGAGTGTTCCAACTCTAAAACCAATCACGATAGCTTCCTTGAGTTTTTTCTTCCACATGCGCACCTTTCCATCAATGAATGCCACATTGAAGCCTTTGTCTTCAATCGCTGATATAGACACAACGTTCTTCTTCAATTTTGGTACATAGAGTACATCCTGCAAATGTAGGAATTGTCCTTGAGACAAGTGGAGGGTCACAGTCCCTGTCCCTTTCATGGGATATGTGGCATTATCTCCAAGTATAATTTCCAGATTGGTATCCTTCTCAACCATGTCAGAGAGTGCTTCCTTGAACCCAGTGATGTGTCTTGAGGCACCACTATCTATCAGCCAGACATCCATAGTGTCGGGCGGGGATGCAGCAGAGAGAGCAGATACAAGAATATATTCATTTCTTTTATCAACAACATTTGACTCCTCATACTTGGAGTTTCTAGACCTTTTAGAAGGTTGATTGTTTCCGCCAGAGGGAGCCTTCCTCTTTCCTTTGGATCTGTCGTTTCTTTGATTTCCATTCCTCCGGTTGTTGTTGTTGTCATCATTATCGGGAGAATCCTTCTTGAAGGGACATTCTCTAGCATAGTGACCAGGCCTATGACAAGTGAAACACTTACCCTTCTTTCCTTGGGCCCTTGTTCTTCCTTTGTTCTTAGGACCACCAGAGTTCTTCTTCCTAGAATGAGCAGCATAGGCAGCATTTTTGTCATTTTCATATTCCTTCATTCTTGTCTCTTCTTGCATGCATCTGGACAGTAGCTCGTCAAAGTTAGGAATAGTACTATTATTGAGAATGGTAGTGGTGAATACTTGCCATTCATATGGGAGTCCTCCAAGTGCGGTGAGTACCATCTCACGATCGACTATTGTCTCCCCAATAGCCAGCAGATTGTTCCTAATCTCGGTCAATTTCAGAAAGAATGTTTGGACGGACTCATCCCTGCCTTTCTTCAGATTCTTCAATTGATTCTTGAAGAATAGCACTTGGTTTACATTGTTTACTTTGAACATAAGGATCAATTTATCATACATCTCCTTGGATGTGCCTAGCTCAGATATGTAGGCAACCAGACTTTTATGTATGGATTCCCTGATCATCAGCTTTGCTTTGATCTCCCCTTTCTTATACTTGTTTTTAGCAGCAGCAGTAGCATTGGATGGAGGTTCTTGTATCTTACCCAGTACATGGTCCATGAGATCATGGTCTTCCAATTTGAGATCTAATATCATCTTCCAAGCATGGAAGTCATCCCTTCCAGTCAACTTGTCATTCTCCTTGAATTCATAACTTGTGGAACCCATTTTCTTAGATGGTGATTGCTAAAGTTAGGGCTTGTCTTCACCTCAGCTCCGATACCATGTAAATTTTTGTAGATGTTCTATGCTTGATGCAACTTTACTTTTATTATAGCAATCACCCAAACAGTTAAGTAAAATGCTGATAGAACATACCAGTGGATCTATAGAAGACAAACCAGAAACAGGAAAAATGTGATGGTGCGTTACGACGGTCAACAGGATGCTTCAACCAGCAAAGTCTCCTTGATCAGCCAACCCAGAATGTGTCACAAAAATCCTTAACTCAGTCACCAAGTCAACACAAGTCAACTCCAGAAAATTCAACGCTGTCCAGAAAAGTCAACGCAGGGCAGCAACATAAAAGTCAACGTAGCTCCAAATTCGGTCAACCTTTTGACCTTGGTTCTTGTGCCAATGTGTACAGCCTCCCAAAATCGAAGTCTCCAATAAATTTTAGCCTCTTTGGACCATGCGTTGACCAAAGTCAACGCTGGTCAAACTTCCTAGGAAACCCTAGCTGCAGCAATCTGCGTCCTTCTTCTTGGATGTACAAACTCGTCCTTTTTCCCACGTGTGAGCTGAATTCGTCCTCCAAGGAGCTCGTACTAAATCAGAGAAGAGAAGAAGATGTGTGATGAGTGAGTGTGAAATGCTCTCCAACTTTGACTGTATTTATATACATCATTGAGGTGTGTGACACATCTGGGTGTAAAACCTTAAGGCCGACCTGCACATATAATTTATTATAAATAATAAATTCAAAATAAATGTTCTGCTCATCGGATTTAGATAAATTTTATATGGATCTTACACCTCTCCGAAAGAGGAATCCAATAAAAATATCGGTATCTTCATCTGAGCATCACAACATGGTGTTCGGACCTAGTTGTCCAATTTCAACAGTCACAATCCCCCCTGCCCGAAATTGCTTGCCCTCAAGCAATTACAAATTCAAGTGCTGCAGAATTCGTTCTCCTTCCCATGTTGCATCCTCCTCTGGAAAATTCTTCCATTTGACGAGGTACTTCAGAATTACTCTTCCCCTTAACTTCTTTTCCCGAACGACCATGATCGTTTTTGGAATTAATTCCAATTGTCCCTCTTCATCTAATGGGGGCAACTCGATCTAAGTGGTGACTTGCTGGCCTACAACCTTCTTGAGGCATGAAACATGGAATATATTGTGGATTCTGTTATCACTTGGTAGCTCCAACTCATATGCCACTTCACCCACTCTTCGGAGAATTTTGTAAGGTCCATAAAACCTTGGCTTCAACTTCTTTGCCCGGTTCTTCTTGATGTAGACTGTCTATAAGCCTACAATCGCAGGAAAACAAGATCCCCTACCTTAAAGCTGCGCTCTGTCTGGTGCTAGTCAACGTACATCTTTTACTGATTCTGAGCAACTTGAATATTCTCCTTGAGTATCCTAAGAATGTCCTGACTCTCCTGTATCCAATCCTTGGCAAAAGGTGCCTTGCTGTCTTCGAAGATTCTATTGATGAAGGAGGGTGCATCATACCTATACAGAGCCTTGAAGGGTGTCAATCCAATGGATAGGTAGTAGGTGGTGTTGTAGCAATGCTCCCCAAGGCAAAACTGCTTGATCCATGCCTTCTGCTGACTTGTCACATACTTGCGCAAGTATCCTTCAATCCACTTATTCACAATTTCCGTTTGACCGTCATTTTGCGGGTGGTAGTTGGTGATAGGGGTCAGTTAAGTTCCAACTAGTCTGAAAAGCTCTTGCCAGAATGCACCCATAAATCTACTATCACAATCGCTGACCATGTTCTTTGGCAACCCATGTAGTCTGAAGACTTCTTTGAAGAAGAGTTCTGCCACTTGTTTGGTGAAGTAATCTGCAGAGATAGCAAAGAAATGTGTGAATGTAGTCAATCTGTCCACCATTGTGTATATACAATCGTTTCCCTATGCTTTGGGTAATCCTGTGATAAAATCCATCGATATGCTTTCCCATTTCTGTTTTGGAATGGGTAGAGGTTGGAGAAGATGTACAGGAGGTGTATGCTCAACCTTATTTTGCTGACATGTCATGCATTCCATGACGTATTTCATCACATATTCCTTGAGTCCCTTCCACAAGAATCGCTCTCTGATCTGTCGGTATGTCTTGAATAACCCCTGGTGTCCAACCAAGGGAATATCATGTGTAACCTTCATAATTTTCTCCTTACATGTAGATTCAGGGACCAGATATATCCTGTCTTTATAGTAAATGATGTCATTGACTATTTTGTACCTGTCATCCTGGATAATCTTGTCGAAAAGCATGCAAGCAAACTGGTTCTTAGCATATTCGGCAGAGAGGTGTGCCTTCCAATCTTCGGTGAGGTCCACGAGGGTGCAAGCTGCTGGTTTTCTAGAGAGTGCATCGACCACCACGTTTTTCTTCCCTTTCATATATTCAATGTCAAAATCATAAGCTTGAATTTTTCTTACCCATATCTGCTATCATTCATTCAGGTCTCTTTGTCCTAAGAAATGTCGCAGGTTGTTGTAGTCTATCTTGAATATAAACCTATTACCCACCAAATATGGTTTGAACTTCGTCAATGCCTTGTTAGCTGCTTTTGTCCACCTGAATGCCCCCTTTTTTGTCAAATCTGTCAAGGGCACACTTAGCTGGGAGAACCCCTTAACGAATCATCGATAATAGCTGCAGATCCCTAGAAACCCTCGTAACTCTGTTAGTGTCTTAGGTGTAGGCCAATCCACTATTGCCTGGATCTTCTCCTGGTGGAACTGTACCCCCTATGCGTTGATCATATGCTCTAAATAAAGAATCTTAGTTATCCCAAACTCACATTTGGATGCCTTGGCATAAAGGAATTGTTCCTGCATGATGCTCAAAATCTGATCCAAGTGTCTCAAATGATCATCCCATGTCTTACTGTAGATGAGGAGATCATCAAAAAATACCAACAAAAACTTCCTTTGCTGCCTGTTGAAAATGCTATTCATGCATGATTGGAATGTGGCGGGTGTTGGTTAACCCAATTGGCATGACCAAAAATTCAAAGTGTCCATAGTGGCAACAAAATTCTGTTTTGGGCACGTCTTCCTCCCGAACTCGAATTTGGTGGTACTCGGACCGTAGATCTATCTTTGAGAAATATGTTGCTCCATGTAGCTCATCTAGTAATTCATCAATTTGAGGAATGGGGTACCTATTTTTGATGGTTTTCTTATTAAGTGCCCGATAGTCAATGCACATTCTCCATGTACCATCCTTCTTCTTCACCAATACCACAAATGATGCAAATTGGCTTGAGCTAGGTCGGATATGCCCCATAGCTAATAATTCTTGGATAGTTTTTTCTATATCTTCTTTGAAATTCTTCGGATGCCAGTACGGTGTGGTGATCACAGGCTTAGCTCCTTCTTCCAGCTCAATAGTATGCTCAAATCGGCAATCTTGGAGGAATGTCATCGAACACCGAAAAGTGCTTGTTTGGCACTCACTGAATATCAACCCTGTATTGCAGAGTATCATCGTCGAGAGTCTTTTGGGTCATAACCTTACATTCTACTGTGTATGCTATATCCCTGTCCCTAAAAAGGGTTTCCATCCTTTGGCTAAAACGACTTGCGGCTTGCCATTTGACATGCCTCTTAATACGACCTTGCTGCCATTTGGCGCTCTAAATTCCATTTTGAATGCTTGGTAATCCATTGTGTGTTTGCTCAATGAATATAACCATTGAACTCCCAGCACCACGTTGAGGTCTGGAAAATATATTACATAGAAATCACTGGTAAAAGTATAGTTACCAAGAGTTACACTCAAACTTGGGATCATTCGTGTGCAATCCAAGTTGTACCTGTCCGCAACTCTTCGGTGGGAAGTCCCCTTTTTGCTACTAGTATTGCATTAATGAAGTTGTGTGTGGCTCCTCCATCAATTAGTGTTGTGATGCGTTGTCCCTTGACGACTCCCCTGACCCTGAAAGTGTAATACTTGGGCGTACCTGAAATAGTTGCAATCTTGACCTGTGGTCATGTCTTCTTTTCTCCATTGATGCTTTCCTCTTATGGTGGTCCTTCTTTGGAGTTGTCAGGATTTTCTTCTTCCTTCTGTGGTGGCTCTTCATCGGTACTTAGAGTGGCATCTTCTTCTTCTTCGTCGTCAGAGAGTACTTTGATGTAGTGAATCTTCCCCTTTCCTAAACAACGATGACTAGGTTCCCATAATTCCCTGCAAGCTAAGTCACAGGACACGTCCTCCAGGGTCCCGTGTCCCGTATTCTACGTGTTGGACACGAAATATGACCTAAAACGTGTCCAATACGTTTTTTTTCGTGTCCTCCGAAACCGAATATGTGTCCTCCGTTTTAGCATTCGTGTCCTTAAATAGAATACTCGTGTCCTCCGTTTTAGCATTCGTGTCCTCCGTTTTAGGACGTCCCATGTACAGTTTGATGGCATGCCTTGATCCCTCAATGCAACATGACTAATCTCATTTACAGTCTCTTGCTATACTGCCAGAAATGGTCAACATCATTGATAGGCTATAGCATTATTTTGGACTCTATTCCACAGTCCCGACTCCCAATCCATTACACACCATTATCATTGGGTTTTTTGCTAAACACTACCTGCTGCTTTTGGGTTCTATAATTCTATTTAGGGCACCCATAAAACCATTACTATGTATATCTGAGCCTACCTTTTATTTTGGTAATTCTCTCATTCTGCAGTTTAAGTGTTAACTTATTTTAGCTTATGCCTTAATTTTATCGTTTAGCTTTTAGGAGTTGCTCAGGCACTCTTACAATTTTTTACTATTAATTATAAATCTGGTTCCCATTGACCTACCGTTTTGCTCATTTATGGATGTTAATAAAATTATTTTATCTATATTTTCTCTGGAATAGTTTTTTAAAGGGACAACTTCTAATAAAAATGGATCCTAAGACATTGAAATTTGCTTTCAGACTTCAGCACTATCCTTACTACCTATTTCATCGAGAATGATTATCTCTTCATCATGTTAACAATGGACTTGTGTGGGAAGTATAGCTAGTTCTTCTACTTCGTGGGCTGAGGAGGATCTATTACAAGTCCTAACTGTTGTTCAAGGGAGGATAAGTAAAACTTGTCAGTCAGAAGTCAAGAGGTAAAAGTTCATGAAATCACATAACTTTCATAGAAAACACCTACTCTGTCATTGTTATGCCACAGAATCCTTACACAATTACACTTACCATGCTTTTAGACACAGTTTACAGGATTATGGCCAAAACAAGAGAATGGAACAAAAGAATAAACAAACCAACTAGTACACATAGCAGCCCTGAGTCAAAATTATTTCACTGGGATCACATTTAGAATTCATGTCTGGGTTTATCAATTATATCAAAATGAACAAGGCTTTGCCCTCTTTACATGTCTAAATGCTCTGTCAACTCTAAAGTCTAAGCTGAGGTGCTCTATAGAAAACATGGTGTATGATTGCTAGCAATATTGCTTGTCCCTAGCAAGAGGATCATTTCTTTACCTTGCTGCATTAGCTTCATGAGACACTTTCACATCTATGTTGGATACTTATGCAACCTCTCCTAGCTTCAACGGAAGCAGTGATCCGAATCCTTGATGAAGTTCCATTTTAATGACTCATGAGTCACGAGTCATTGACTTATTGACTAATGACCATGGTTTTAATGACTATTTAGTATTTAGTATTTCTTATGTGCTTGTAGCCTTGAAGTTGTAAGTTGTAAGTTGTAACTTGTAATTTGTATAATTGTGATTTACTAATGAGAGGGAATTTTGAATTTCAAAATTAAAATTTCAAGAAAGTATAATTGTGTGTGTATATATATATATATATATATATATATATTTTAAAATATAAATAAAACGTGTCCTTCGTGTCCTGTTTTCGAGGTCACGGTGTCTCGTGTCGAATACTCGTATTTACGTGTCCTCCATGTCTCGTGTCCTCGTGTCATGTGACTTAGCCTGCAAGTAAAACATAACTTTTTTCTCCTTAGTTCGCTTCGAGTTTCCTCATCTAGTATGTCTCTTTTGGGCCCATCACGTTGGAAAGGCTTATTCTCCTTATCTTTTGGAGGGATGAAAGGCTTGGACAGAGCCTTAGCTTTAACGACTGCATTACCCAAGCCTCGAGTCTTCTTGATGGCATCTTGAAGAGTGGTGGGATTGAATGCTTTGACCCATCCTTGTAGGGGCTTAGCTAATGCTTTAATGAAAATCATAACTAATCGCTCTTCAGATATATTTGTCACCATAACTGCGATGCGTTCAAATTCTGCAATAAACTCTTCAAGTGATCTTGTTTGCTTAAGTAGCGCTAGTTCTCAGAAGTGGATTTCTGGGTTCTGGTTTCTTTCGGTCGAATCTTTCTATCAGTCTTTGTGTAAAATCTTCATAAGAAGTGATGTTAGCATGTCCCAGACTTACTAGACCATGATACCACCACTCATGTGCTTCCCCTTCTAAGTGTAATGTGGAAAATTTAATTGCGTCCACCTTAACCATAGGATTGAGCTTGAAGTAGGTAGCCAATTTTTGCACCCAAGCCGTTGTTGTACATCTAGATGATCCATCAAATGAGGGTAAAGGAAGTTTACTCACCTTGTGGGCCAACTCTCCATTAGGCTGCCCCTGATGTCTATTCCAGTATTTGAAGTTGCTATACTCGTTGAAGGTCATGGATGCTCAAGTGTTTTCTTCCAATCTTGCATAATCTCGAACATACTCATTAAGGAGTTGATTTGGCTCATTTGCTTCTTGGATTGTTGGTGCTTGATTATTTGTGAATTGTGGGAGTAACGACCGAATGCTTCTTCCATTGTTCACTCGATTATTGGGTGCTCCATGACTGTGGTTCCCACTTCCTTCAGTTGTGGTTCGGATGTTGGCAACAACATTTTGTTTCCTTGTGAATGATTAATTGAGCGAGTTGTTGCTGTCCTTGAGCCAAAACTTGGGCTATCTCTCGTTGACCCTGAAGCATTTGTTGCCCTTGTTGATGCAACATTTGGTTCATCTATTGTTGACCCTGAATTAATTCGTGTAGCAGGATGTTAGGGTCATCTTGCCAGGTTCTTTCCAGCATGGTTGAACGATGGGTGTTCTTTCTACGCCTTAATGTGACGTTACTTGTATATGCGGGAAGCATACAAGGCTCATATACTCACAAATGGAAAGATGCGTTGCACTCTGATATCACTGTAATGGACTAGGGCAATTTGGGCTAGGGTTAACAATTTATTTTTTATTTTTATTTTTTGTAGAAATTTCCACCCCACACCGGTTTTCAGTTTCACCTCATCACTTCCATATAGTTAAATGCCCATTCCCATAATCATACATTCAAAATTCTGGAAATGAAATAAATTTCTGAAAACACAAATTTGGGAATTTCACGAGTGCTGGAAATGTAGAAATCAAAACACAGGAAAATATAATAACCACACACAGAAAAATAACACTGTGATTTTTGGTCAATGTGACCCTGGAAAAACCCCCTACAACTCTTGGGGAAAACTAGTTTGAGAGCTCTTATTTATTTCTGGAAAATGCTTTTACAGAGAACTGAAAAACACAGTAAAAATTACACCAATCACAACAACCCACTTATCTCTTTTTTTGTGCCAACTTTCCACCTTGAAATTTGCACCAACAACAAACATAAATTTACAGCAATGATAGCATTAAATGATGTACTGCTGCCTTGAAATGCGTGCCCAAAACAAGTTGTACGGAACTGTACAAACACGTACAGTAGTCCACCTTCTCTATTTCTGTGCCTTGAAAACATCCTCGAAAATTGTGCCTGACTGTTGTTTATCCTCCTCGATTTCAATGTTGTACCTTGCCTCAAAATGTGTGCAAACACTATTGTACAAATTCTACCTTGGTATGCATGCCAAGAAAATGCTATTGTTCAAAAATGTTGTCTTGGGAAGTGTGCCAAGCTGTTGTACGGATTCGCTGAGTGTCCTTGTTGCTCTCCTTCTGCTCAGAAATTTTCTCCTTGCTCTCCTTCTCCTTCTCTCAATCTGCTCATGAAAGACTGAATGACCTTTTCTCTTCTTTTCTCTTTTTACCCTAACCCTAAGTGATTTTTGGGGAATCCCTAAATCCAATGGTTGTGATAGCTTTAGATCAAGGGTTGAAAATAAGTGTGCATTTAATTCTCACTTTCTATTTTTTAATTCACCCCACTTAAATAAAGACCCACTTAGCCTTTTATTTCCATAGTCACTTTTTCACTTTCTAATTTTTCATTGACTTTAATAAAGTCACTTTAAAACTAGATTGTAACTTTACCACTTATAAAGTCACTCAAAAATTAGATTTGACTTTACCACTTATAAAGTCACTTTAGGAGAAAAGTACAAAATACATTTGGACACTTTTCCCTGGGCCAAAGATCAAAACCTTAGGGAACCACTTGTCCTCTGGTACCCAAATTTTAACACTCCCTCTTACTGAGGAAAGTGTTCCTCACCACTCCCATCATGTCTCTAAAATAGACATGCTTGCCCCGTGGTAAGGATTTGGTGAATATGTCCGCTACTTGCTCATCTGTGGGAATATACTCAAGCTTCACAGCTCCCTTCTGAACATAGTCTTTGATGAAATGATATTTGATCTCGATATGCTTTGACTCGTCATGAAAAACTGGATTCTCCGTGAGTTTAATGTAACTCTTATTATCACAGTAAATCACTGAAGGTCTCAATGCCTGACCAAATAGACCAAACAACATATTGCGAAGCCATATGGCCTTACAACTAGCCAAACTGGCTGCCATATACTCTTCCTCAGTTGAGCTCAATGCAATTGACTGTTGCTTCTGGTTGAACCATGACACAACTGTTGAACCCAACCCAAAACAACACCTTGAAGTGCTCTTCCTATGACAAGCACAACCTGCCCAATTTGAATTAGTGTACCCTGCCAGTCTCACTCCATCTCCCTGTCTATAATCCAGACCAAAATCCACCATTCCTTGCAAGTAACGAAGAATGTGTTTTGCAGCCGCTTAGTGCACCCTCCTGGGCTCACACATGAACTGACTCATCGTGTTAACTGCAAAACATATATTTGGTCGAGTGTTGACCAAATACATCAAAGAACCAATCAACTGTCTGTACAAAGTAGGATCCACCAACTCGGAATCTGAAGTGTGAAGCTTCTTCCAATTACTGATCATAGGTGTAGACATGGGTTTGCAATCCTCCATGTGAAATCTGCTAAGAATGTCCACAATATACTTCTCCTGTCTCAAGAAGAAATGGCCCTCCTCCTGCCACACCTCAATCCCAAAAAATAATGCATCAAGCCAATGTCCTTCATCTCAAACACTGCTGCAAGATCTCTCTTGCAGCCCTCAATGAGTCTCTCTGCACCTGTAATGACCAAGTCATCCACATACAACACTAGAAAGAGAGGCTCCTCACCTACCACAATAAAGTATAGGTTCGGATCTGCATCACTCTTTTTGAAAACCAACTCCCGCAAGTATGTATCAATCCTCGAGTACTAAGCTCTAGGAGCTTGCTTCAGGCCATAGAGTGCCTTCTTCAATCTACATACATGGGACTCCTTCCCATGCACCTCAAAGCCCTGCAGCTGCTCAATATAAACCTCCTCATGTATGAAGCCATTGAGAAATGCGGTCTTCACATCCATCTGGTGGATCTTCCAACCCATCTCTGCTGCTATCGATATAATGGAGCGAATAGATGTATACCGAGCTATGGGAGCGAAGGTCTCCTCATAGTCAACTCCCTCTACCTGTGAGAACCCTCTCGCCACAAACCAAGCCTTGAACTTCTCGATGCTGCCATCTGCAGCATGCTTTATCTTGTAAATCCATCTGGAAGTAACCACTGATTTACCTTCAGGTCTCAGCACCACTTCCTAAACATCGTTCTTCATGATTGAAGAATACTCCTCCTGCATGGCCTGTCTCCATACCTGTTGGCTATCTGCCTCCTCATAGCTAGAAGGCTCAGAATCAACGATGCTAGAGATCAATGCCATATAGCTACAAAACCACTCAGGTGGTTTCCTCTCTCTAACCTGTCTCTTTGGCCTAGCAACAGATGTGGCCTCGCGCAAGGTGTCCTGAAGCCACTTGGGCTTCCTCTTCCTCAAGCACACTTCTCCCGCCGGAGTGAAAGAATCCTCATCATCATCAGAAGCTGAAACTCTTGAAGGCCTACCAACTGACCTCATGCCTGAACCTGTGCCTGTAGATGCTGAAGTATCGTGTGAACTGTCCATCAGTGGACTACCTTGTGAACTGCTCTGCGGACTGATCTACATGCTGCCCGAAGCACCACCCATCTGACTCTGAGAGCCACTGCTTACTGATGGACCTGACACTGTAATCGATGTACCTCTTGATCCTTGTCCACTGGATCCCTGTGACTGACTCAACTGCTCCTGAGGGTCTGGTGAATCCAGATACTCTAACTCCCGTGACATCTTGAAAGCTCTCTCCTCCTCGAACTTCACATCTCGCATGACAACAACTTTCCTCTTCATAGGAATATAAATCCGAAAAGCTTTCGAGGTCTCACTGTAACCCACAAAGATGCCCTTGTCTACAGTGGGCTCTAGCTTGGTCCTCTTCCCCTTGGGAACATAGGAGTATGTAATGCACCTAAAAATACGAAAGTGACCAACATCAGGCTTCTTCCCAGAAAAAGCCTCCTCTGGAGTCACATTGCCCAAAGCACGATGTGGACTCCTGTTCTGCAAGTACACAGCAGTGTTGCAGGCCTCTGCCCACAAAAAGAAAGGTAACCCCTGATCTTGAAGCATGGCTTTGGCAGCCCCAACGATGGATCTGTTCTTCCTCTCAACAACCCCGTTCCGCTGGGGGTTGTAAGGAACTGTGAACTTCCTCCTGATACCTGCCTCCACATAATAATCAACAAACTCACCAAGGGTATACTCCCCTCCATTGTCCGACCTGAGGACCTTGATCTTCCGACCTGTCTCGGTCTCCACAAGAGCTTTGAACTCTTGAAACTACTTGAAGACCTCACTCTTGGTCTTCAAGAAATAAATCCAGGTCTTCCTGGAGTGATCATCAATGAATAAAACATAGTACTCATAGCCACTGAAGGATACATGAGACATCCAACCACTCACATCGGTATGAATCAAGTCAAGAATTCCTATCGATCTGCTATCACTGCTGGGAAAAGGGGATTTGGCAAAGTTCCCCATAACACATCCTCTGCATGTATCAAGGTGATCAGAATTGAAATCTGGCACACTTGTGGTGATCTCCCACAATGTCCTCAAGGCCCCATGATACATGTGCCCCATCCTGTGGTGCCAAATCTCACACAAATCTGAACTGCTAGATCTGCTGTTGGTACTACTACTCAATGCCATCAGGAGCTGGAATGAGAACTTGTACACCTTGGCATGGCGCACACCAATCACTCTAGCTAAATCAACTGGAGTGCCCCTAGGATATATAAGCACCTGCCCTCTCCTGAACAACACCTCATACCCTCTGTCCTCCAATGCTGAAACGAATATAAGATTCTTCTTCATTCCAAACACATATAGAACATCTGACACTTTCAAGGGAGGTTTGGGTTCCCTATCAAATTTTAATGTCCCCACACCGACTGCTCTAACAATGTTGTCATCTCCGAGTACTACCTCAATATCAGTGCCACTCTCTGAAAGCTCCGAGAAGTACTCCTGGACTCCTGTCATATGACGAGAAGCCCCACTGTCAACATACCAAATCCCTGAAGATGCTCCGCTAGTGGAGGGAAGTGCACACTCCCTCTGGAGCTGTGTGGCATGTGATCCTGCACTAGTGGACTCACAAGCTATGAACCCAAACTCCCGGTCAAAGCTCTCTGAGTAGTCCTCTATCTCTGCAGATGCTGCCATGGTCTTGTCCTTTCTTTTCTTGTTCTTCTTCTCCGGACACACAACTGCATAGTGTCCCAACTTCTGACAATTCCAACATTTGACTTTGGAATAGTTCTTCTCCTTGTTTACCTGCTTACCTTTACCTTTTCCTTTTTCCCCACCACCACTTGTGGAAGCTTGCTTCTTTCCTTTGCGCTTTTTGCCTCTTGCTAACAATGCTACATTGTCATTCTCCTCCACCTGTTTGGCTGCGCCAAGATGGTTCTTTCTGATCTCATTCTGAATGCAATCATCCGACAACCTCTCCCAACAAGGAAGGTTACCCTGTGCAACAATGCCATCCACGAAACTCTCCCAAGTCTTGGGAAGACCATTCAAAGTAATCCGCACCAACTCAGTGGGTGGAATGGTCTCTCCTACAGCTGCCAACTCATCTCTCACAGAAGTGATCTTTTTGAGGTATGCTGTAGCACTATCAGTCATAGCCATTTTAATGGCCTTCAACTTCTCCCTTAGGACCATTTTTCTGTTTTCATTGGTGCTTTGGTAAAGATTGGTCAAGGCTGTCCACATCTCATGTGCATATGTCTTTTCTCTCACATGACGAATGACATGGTCTTTAACACCATCCAGAATCAGTCTTTTTCCCTTAGCATTCTTCTTGTTAAACTCTGCCAACTCATCAAGGTTAGCAGGTACTGCTACTTGGTGCTGTGTGGTATGTACCATTATGCCCCAGACTTCTGCCTCCTCAAAGATGCTCTGGATTCTCTCTCTCCATGCACTGTAGTTGCTCTGCCCATCCAACCTATCTTCCACCCTCAAGCCCAAAGACATGCTTGCTGTCCTAACAAATTGAAAATTTCAAAACTGTGGTAAAGGTTAAGTTCTCTGTGTAAAAAATCAGCTTGCTATAATTTTTCACTTACTGTCCCTGTTGAGAATTTGGAGGGTTGTAGGTTAATACAAATTCTCTTCTTGATAATTACTTGTGACCTTACTTGTGATGCTGATGTTTTGTCTTCTTTTAGATTAGTTAATCTTTCATCAAGTTAATTATCAAAAACATAAGACAAGAAAATTAGGCACCAGTACTTCCTTCATTTGAATCTTCAATTGCTTGAACAGTGGAACGTAAATCATAGATTTACCTTCCTTACAATGACTGCCTCTTCAACTTATGATTGCTGTCTCTAACCTCAAATTAATAGCTCTTGCTATCCTTAGTCCTGTACTAGATCATCCACAAACTGTTATCGACTATCCTTCACCGTAACCTTCTTTCTGCACTTATAATTCTTCTCTGTCTACGCTGTTAGTCTTTAATATATATTCACGGTGTAGTCTTGATATTTGTCAACGCTGTATATATATATATATATATTTTTTTTTTTTTTCGTACTTATGTTCCTGCATTCGTATTTAATTCACTATAATCCCATAGAGATATCTGCATCATTTCTTACTTTAGCACAGTCGATGATACTTGTAATTAACTCATAATGTATCCGCACTTTAATGCCTTGTACATGTCCTTCAAATCCGCATTTTCTGTTCTATTCTACTTCAGAGAGAGAGGCGCACTTGCTTTAGTGATGTTCGCATACTTGTTACAGTAATGCCCGTATTCCAGATGTCTGCATTCCTTTTCGGTGATGTCCGCATTCTTTACTGGTGATGTCTGCTATAGGTTCAGTGTAGTCCACACTCCTATTGACTCATACAGATCCGCATTCCTTCTTAGATCTATCCGCCATCTTATCTCTGTGTTTTCCGAAAAACTACTCTCCAAATAATTCACAGCTTTAAGTATATATATATGCATGACTGATCCAGCTATTGGGCCGACCATCAGCCACTTATAGAGCCGACTGTATAACTGATATTTAGGCCGACTGGAGAGAGGTAATTCATCGTTTGAGAGAGGTGTTCTTCACGGTTTATATATCTTGACTTCCATCGATGTTTGAGAGCTGTTTTCTTGACTTCCATTCTTCTACAAGGTCTTGGAGCATGTATTTCTAGACCCTTCATATATGACACTTATTACATAGTCAATATGAAGACCGACCTAGTTACACTTTTCAACACTCCCTCTTAACTAGGGAGGTATTCATACAGGTACATGGTCACTTTCAAACTGAAGATTCTCATAAGAAAAATCGGATTGGTAATCGCATCTGTATAGAAGCATATCAACCAGCATTGTCCTAGTGCAAGGCCTTGACTAACAACCCCATCTCTCAAGGAGACAATGGGCTACAATGCTGGCGAGACACATGACTTAAAGACACCTTCGTCATTGTCTCTCCAAGGTACATACTCCACCCAGGTGTTCCCAAAGTATGACCTTCCTGGACTATTCTTCTCTTAGGTAGCTAGCCCTCAAAGAATATCGGTCCTCGACTTATCTTATCTTGAATGCCCTAACACATTCTCAAAGAGTATCGAATGCCAGATGATTTCCCAATCCTCCATTTTGTCTTCCCAAGACCAGAATGATGTGTCTATCTCTCCCTCTCAACCAAGGAGGACCTATTCCACAAGAGAATGTACTCATTCCTATACGAGGAATGTACCTAAGCTCATTCTTAGGAATTACCAAGTTTCTTCCAAGTAAGAAACTTATCATCAGGCTCCCTCTTAACCAGGGACCTCCAACAACAATGGTGAGACACCCAGTTGCTAATGAAGAATTCCTATCCTCGATGTCATGGATTTCGATATTGAGGAATCTCCAACTTTTAACTTCATAGGGCACAGATCATCCATCACTTTCATCCTGAGTCAAGTCAGCTATCAGAAAGTGATTCATCGGACTTCCTTATCTGGTTCACTGTTATGCCATGCTGATTTCCTTCGAATCATCTCCAAGGATCATACATCCTTTCTTATGATTAGCAGCCCTGCACAAGTTCATTCAGATAAACATATACATATGAAATTTTAAAACAAAAGTTACCTTAGTGATGATCTTTCACCATGACATCTTCCTGTGGGTATCGACATCTTTCATACAGATTGACACATCTCCTAATGATATGTTTTATCAAGGGTCTTTTTACCAGACTTTTGTCAGAGTCTACATATCCTCCCAGGAGATCTCTTAGTCACATCTCCTTGGCTTCCGGATGATAACTGCCTATTGACATGGTTGCATTTCAAGATCTTCGTCCTCTCTGCACATTCTCAGGGACTTACACCCTTTCTAGTTTCTCGTTTATATACAACCACCTCATATTCCATGAGGACATATTATGTTGATTTCATTTGTTCGTGCACTGAGAGATACTCCTTCACAGATCATACTTCAAAATACAGAAGTTCATTACCTGCAACCATATGACATGACTTCACAACATCCAATGTTAGCATATAAATATATACATACCTCATACCCTTTTTCCCTTGAGTCATCCTGTAGCAATTTCTCAGGAATGAAGAGCTTCATTCTCTTGGCCTGCTGCATCTATATCACATCCCAGAAATATGTTTGCATGATGACCCTTGCTCTTGATGACTGCTTTCCATTAGTAATGTTATTAGAGGTTTTTCCACAGAGCTGATTTACTAGGAGCTCTTGCCATGCTTCGATCATGATGCTACATTGCTTCCTATCATATAACCAACATAAATCAATTCCTTATTCATAAGTTTGCGTGATTTTCCTTGAACTTATTTTCTTCAGCTTCCTCCATCCTTTTCGGTGATATGAGCTTCCTTTCGTTCTCCTATTGAGATTGTCCCTTGATTTGTCTTTGTCCATCTAGCATAGAGACCACAAGTTGAATGAGGTAATTTTCTTGTCTATTTGTTACGTTGTCCATCTTATCATCTTTTCCAGATCTCACAGTTGAGATCTTATGAAGATATCCCTTCATTCTTTGATACCTCAATTTTGTGTAAATCGGGTCTAAGTGACATAACCTTATTTATTGCATAAAATAGTTCTTTCAGCTTATCATATATTCTCTTGATGTCTCTAATCCTTCATAGACTTTTCATGACTTTGCTTTCTTCGAGGACTGTGACTATCCACCTCATGCAAGGATTCTTGGTAACCCAACCAACTTATAGATCTCCTTGCAAAAACAAAGTCATTTAACCAAATTTGAATATAGAGTGAAAGATACTTACTTGATAAGTGAAGATAAAGTCTTTAGCTTGATTTCTTCGATGGTGGTTGAGAAAATATGTGTTAGTGCTTTCTCTTTGGATGATCTTCTTCAAGGGTAAGGATTAGATCCTTGTTGTAATGATGATAAAGCCTTCTTTTGGTTGTCTATGTCTTATGCTATTTCTGAAGTATCACTTTGAACTGCACTAGGTATGCCGAGAAGTATAGTAGTTAGACTACTGAACTGAGGTAGTCAAAATACTCATGAAATTAGCCCGAGATGATCCGAACTGTTGACTATGACATTCAGACTGTGATTGCTTCTCGAATTTTCAAAGGATCCTCCTTTGACTTGCTTAGATGTTTTTGAAATCTGATCCGTAAGTGTCTCTTAGATGCCCTTCCTTAACTGTTACCTTAGCTCTGATACCATGTTGAGAATTTGGAGGGCTGTAGGTTAATACAAATTCTCTTCTTGATAATTACTTGTGACCTTACTTGTGATGCTGATGTTTTGTCTTCTTTTAGATTAGTTCTTTCATCAAGTTAATTATCAAAAACATAAGACAAGAAAATTAGGCACCAGTACTTCCTTCAGTTGAATCTTCAATTGCTTGAATAGTGGAAGGTAAATCACCTTCCTTACAATGACTGCCTCTTCAACTTATGATTGTTGTCTCTAACTTCAAATCAATAGCTCTTGTTATCCTTAGTCCTGTACTGGATCATCCACAAACTGTTATTGACTATCCTTCACCGTAACCTTCTTTCTGCACTTATAATTCTTGTTTGTCTACGTTGTTAGTCTTTAATATATATTCACGGTGTAGTCTTGATATATGTCAATGCTATATATATATATATATATATATATATATATATATTCATACTTCTATTCCTGCGTTCGTATTTAATTCACTATAATCCCACAGAGATATCCGCATCATTTCTTACTTCAGCACAGTCGATGATACTTGTAGTTAACTCTTAATGTATCCACACTTTAATGCCTTGTACATATCCTTCAAATCCGCATTTTCTGTTCTGTTCTACTTCAAAGAGAGAGAAGCACTGGCTTCAGTGATGTTCGCATACTTGTTACAGTAATGCCCATATTCCAAATGTCTGCATTCCTTTTCGGTGATGTCCGCATTCTTTACTCGATGATGTCTGCTATAGGTTTAGTGTAATCCGCACTCCTATTGACTCATACAGATCCGCATTCCTTCTTAGATCTATCCGCCATCTTATCTCTGTGTTTTCCGAAAAACTTCTCTCTAAATAATTTGCAGCTTTAAGTGTATATATATATATATATATGCATGACTAATCTAGCTATTGGGCCAACCATCAGCCACTTATAGAGCTGACTATATAACTGATATTTAGGCCAATTGGAGAGAGGTAATTCATCATTTGAGAGAGGTGTTCTTCACGGTTTATATATCTTGACTTCCATTGATGTTTGAGAGTTGTTTGTTTGACTTCCATTCTTCTACAAGGTCTTGGAGCATGTATTTCTAGACCCTTCATATATGACACTTATTACATAGTCAATATGAAGACCGACCTAGTTACACTTTTCAACGGTCCCAAACTGCACTTTTCAGCCACCCAAGCTCTGTTACCATGTAGAAATTTCGACCCCACTTTGGTTTTCAGTTTCACCTTATCACTCCCATACAGTTAAATGCCCATTCCCATCATCATACATTCAAAATTTTGGAAATGAAATAAATTTCTGAAAACACAAATTTGGGAATTTCACCAGTGCTGGAAATGCAGAAATAAAAACACAGGGAAATATAACAGCCCCACACAGAAAAATAACACTGTGATTTTTGGTCAATATGACTCTGGAAAAACCCTCTACAACTCTTGGGGAAAACTAGTTTGAGAGCTCTTCTTTATTTCTGGAAAATGCCTTTATAGAGAATTGAAAAATACAGTAAAAATTACAGCAACCACAACAACCCACTTATCTCGATTTTCGTGCCAACTTTCCACCTTGAAATTTGTGCCAACAACAAACAAAAATTTACAGCAATAAATGACAACATTAAATGTTGTATTGTTGCCTCAAAATGCGTGCCCATAACAAGTTGTACGGAACTGTACAGACACGTACATCAATCCACCTTCTCAATTTTTGTGCTCTGAAAACAACCTCGAAAACTATGTCTTTGACTATTGTTTATCCTTGATTTCAGCGCTATACCTTGCCTCGAAATGCATGCAAACACTGTTGTATGGATTCTGCCTTGGTATGTGTGCCAGGAAAATGCTAGTGTTCGAAAATGTTACCTTGGGAAGTGTGCCAAGCTGTTGTATGGATTTGCTGAGTGTCCTTGCTGCTCTCCTTCTGCTCAGAAATTTTCTCCTTGCTCTCGTTCTCCTTCTCTCAATCTGCTCATGAAAGACTGAATGACCTTTTCTCTTCTTTTCTCCTTTTACCCTAACCCTAAGTGACTTTTGGCAAATCCCTAAATCTAATGGCTGAGATAGCTTTAGATCAAGGGCTGAGAATAAGTGTGCATTTAATTCTCACTTTCTGTTTTTTAATTCACCCCACTTAAATAAAGACCCACTTAGCTTTTTATTTCCATAGTCACTTTTTCACTTTCTAATTTTTGATTGAATTTAATAAAGTCACTTAGATTGTAACTTTACCACTTATAAAGTCACTTTAGGAGAAAAGTACAAAATACATTTGGACATTTTTCCCTAGGCCAAAGATCAAGGCCTTAGGGAGCCACTTGTCCTCTCGTACCCAAATTTTAACATTTTTCAATACAGTGATAATATTCGATATATTCTTTGAACAGTGCAATTGCATTTTAATGAAATAATGAACAGTGTGTAATCAATATATAAAATTTCAGCTCTGCAAGGCAGAAATGATCTAGATACTCATGTATAGATTCAACTAGGTATGAAGAAGACAATACTGCCAGTAATTATTCAATGCATCTACTGAGTCTTTTCAGTGTTGTAATAGCATAGCCAATTCATCATGTGCAGAAAACAACTTAAGATATCTGGCCCAAATGGCACCCTGTTAATAATATGTAATCCAATATGCAATCCGATCGCAATAGTTCAGTTCACAGGTTCTACTATTCTATATTGCAATCTAATCAACAAAAACCTTCTAATGGTAACAACCACTAGGGTACCAATCAAATCCGCTTCTTGAACTGTGTTGCAGATGAGGCACAGACTTAGAGCAGACTCCCCTGCAACATCAAATAGTACACCCTCGCTATCCTTCACCTACTCCCCTGTGACATCACAGGACATGTTCACTGTTCAAACAAACTTTGCTATATCTCAGATGATTATCACAGGCCTCACTATCGTAGGAGGTGAATCTTCTGCCACAAAACCATGTCAAAATGAACTTGTTATACCTTGAGATGACCTCGCTATCACAAAATGAGGTCAGTTGAGTTCGCAGCCTCAGGAGATATGGTTTCATTGCCCATAATGGTGATTAGAATGTTGTTGTTAACGAAAATCATTTGCAAGACTATTTAGGGGATAACCACCCGGTCCGGACCTTAATACAGTTCCTTTTTCGTTTATGATAGTGGCTCCGACTGGTTTAACTAGGTCCAGTTACCTTTTCCCTATCGCTATTGGTTTATGATGTGTCCTTAACTACCAATAGACAGGGATATCAGATCAATTCTTCTTGCTGATCAAGCAAGAGAATGACCCTTAAGCTGATTTGGGTTCATCCAAACCACAACTAAGATTTTGCCTCTTTGAGAAGAGGACTTAAAAGAATGTAAATTTAATCTAATTGCAAACTTATTCTATAATGCAAGCAAAAGAAACTAATCTAAATCCTATCTCAATTAGGTAGATATAAATCTATCCCAACTAAGAGCAAGATAATTAAGTAATGAGGATTAAAATATGTTTGACTTTAAATTAATGTCAAGCTAACGAAGAAATTCAATTTAGCTCACATTTGTGAGTACCAAAACATATTCTATTGAGACCATTTGACTGAAATAATAAATCAACAACACTCCGGAAGAAATTCACAAAAATGATATTAATTATCAAATCAATCAAGCCAATAATTAAACAATAATATGTGGAAGAAATTCACAACATATTATTATTTAAAAAATCAGTTTTGTAAGACAGATTTCTGAGCAAATCGTTACTCAGAAATCAGAGTTAAATCCATAAGAACATAGATACATAACAATTTGAGACAAATTATCCATATCAACAGAAATGCATAAACATGAATAAAATGAAACAACAATTTTATTAACATAAAAATGAAACTGATATTTGATACAGAAATGCCAAAAATACCAGTTAATTGAATCTGCTTCTCTAATCTTGGTCTCTAACAGTACTTTACATTACTTGAATTTCTGCTTTCAAAACTAGAGCTGCAGAAATGCAAACTCTGCCCATCATGCATAATTCAAGATATAAAGAATAAACCCTCATTAATGTTCAGATCTGAAATTTTCTCTCCTCCCCATCTACAACTCTAAATCCCTATTACAGAAATGCTTTTAGAAGTCTGGAATTGCAGAGGAGAGCAGCCCCTATTCCATTCTGCAATCCGCTATTTATAATATTTGCAAAGGAATTCTTGAGATGAAAGTTTGTTGAAGAAAATCTGCCCAATCACTTTTATTTGCTCAAAAATTCCAATCTTTTAATTGTTGGAGCATTCTCATTGATTGAAGTCTTTTTCTCCATATATCTTCTACTGTTTTCCTGCAAAAAGAAATCAAAATGAATTAAAATGTAACAATAAAATCAAAATACCATTTATGGCATTAAAACAAATCCAATCAAATTTAATTTAAATAAATCATTGAAAATAAAATATAAGCTCTCTATTGATGCCTAGGATAGTTTAATTGGCCAAATATATCATTGATGAGCGAATCTACAATTAGAAGAGGCTTGGACAAATGAAAATGCAGAAAATAAATTAGATAATTGATTTTGCTTTAGAAATTCGGAGCTTGATTTTCTGCATGATTTTTGACCCAATTAATGAACAAATCTATTAGTGGAACCTCCTCAGAAATGTTCTCCTTGATTTTATCTTTCCAATGAGCCGTCCTGGGCCTCATTTGGCCAATTAAAACTCATTCTATGAGCCTCCAAAGTTTATGAGTCAAATCTGGCATAAATCTGGAAATTCTGTTTGCTGGGCTAAAAATCGGAATTTTTAATTAGAATTTTAATCCTAAATTAGATTCTAATTATCTAATAATTAATTCTAAATTAATTATTAACTAACTAATATATACAATTAATTCTAATTAATTATCACCTAATTTAGAAATTAATTAAGTTACAAAATTAAATTAATATACGAATGATTTGAAAAAGTTAATTTAAATATGATTAATATTATAATTCAAATTATATTAAAATTATAATAAACATTATAATTATAATATAATTATTATAATATAAAAATATAAAAATTAATTTACAAACCATTGGAATCAATCCAAACCCAAAATCCATAAAACAAACCATTGAAATCAATCAAAACTCATTAATTCATCCATGTAAGTTTGTGGAAGGATATGGTGAGTGGAGTGTGAGGTGAGGGTGACGTGAAGTGAAACAAAAACTTTATGTTAAAAAAAAATTTAACACATCGCATATTGCAAGAACCTTGGATCAGGGTTTTTTAAATGTGCATGTTCTAAAAATTGCGATGGATCCGAAATTGCGAAATTGCGATCTTGCGATCCGCGATGAATCTGAAATTTGCGATCTGCGATCTGCGACGGATTCGAATTTGCGATCTGCGATCTGCGATCTACGATGGATCCGATGATGTAATAATTATTTATTTATTTTAATTTTATTTTTGTTTTATTTTAATGATGTTTAGTTTAGCTATGAAATTTTCTAAACTACAGCCACTTCGAAAAAGAATAAAAAATAGCATTTTTAACCCAGACTAGAAAAATGATGGTACTTCAAAGGAGTACCATTTTTAAATCAGTTGACCAAATGAGGCGAAACAAGCGTCAATGGGAGGCTTATAAAAAATCGATTCAATCAAAACAAGAATCCAAAGAAAATGAAAAATTAACAAAAGCGTAGGATAATTAGTTAAATAAAATCCTAAAAGGTGCTTAGCCAAAAATTTATAAAAAGGGTCCCCATTATTTGAAGTGAACAAGTCAGAAATGGGGGGGTTGTGTTTTACCACAGCGAGAATGTCACAAAACCACAACAGGAGGACTGAAGCTACGCGCTTCTTCCCGGTGTTCCTACAATAAAGCGAGTCTCTGTAATATACGAAAGGGAAATAGACAACAATACAAGCATACGACAATATAGAAAATGCCAGAAATCGAACATAAAGCAAATACTCATAAAAATTACGGGAATGGTAAGCCATTTTATTAATCTGAGAATATAATGAAATACAATAGATGATCAGAATGATAGCACCTATTCTTGCTCAAGGCAAGTGAAGAACTCTCTCAGAAAGACTGGAAATGGCTGCTATAAGAAACTGCGTCCCAGCTGTTGGAAAACTGCCGTAAAACTGCTGCTGCTGGAATGGACTGAAACTAGGGGCTGATCCCCTTGCCGGAATGAGCTGAAAATCTGCAGACCACCTGTACTCACCACCCCGGACAAAACCCAGAAACCATAACAAAAATGGTCAGCCTCCGAAAATCACCAAAGAAACCCTCCTCAAGGAATTACGCTGCCTCTGCAAGGCTCAGCGCAGATGCCAAATGATAATAGCTGAAACTGTGCCACAAACTCCTCAGGAAACCTCCTACTGGCAAAGACTGATCCTCTCCTCTGGATAGCAACTGAAACTCCTGCAGAAAACCCTGCACCGGAACACCTCCAAGTAGAACTGCGTCCTCTCTCCCAGGGACTGCGTAGTCACAAGAGAAGCCCAACTCCTCAAAAAAACAACAAACCAAACCTCCCGCTAAAGAATGAAGAAATGACCTTACCCGAGTAGGCACTCGAAGTCCCCCGGGGCTAAGGGTGAGATCTCCGACCAGAGACACTCAACGCACTAAACAGTGCTGCAGACAGGCTAAACAGCCAGCGTGCTCAAGAAGACAAAAGTCTAGCTCAAATATCATCAACAACAAGAATGCCAAATGAGAAGGCTCTCCCACCTTTTGCCATGACCCGGCCCCTCACGCAAAACCTGCTGTTGGTCTCACTACCCGTGCTCCTCCCTTGGCTAACGCGAAGCTCCACAGAAGCTGCGTGAAGGCCCCTTCCTACAAGTAGTGTTGGACCTAGCTCCCCATAAGTTATAACGTTGTGCTACTGAGGAAACACTTTATTTTATTTAAGTGAGTTAAGGCCCCTCCTCTCACTTTTTATTTGTTGATAATAAACTATAGTCGCAGAACTATGCAAAATCGAATATTCAGTGCATTTGTGGCTAATTAGGAATATTACGATCTCCCGATCTCCTTTGCTCACAGAACCCTGCTCGGAGGACTCGCTGCCTTCTTCCCAGTGTTCCTATTCTAAAACAGAGTCTCACTGCTCTACAATGCAACTCCAAATTACTACATAATCGATCATAGGAACTCGCTATCTCGGGGATTGCGATGCTGTCACAGGATGAGATCCAAAGGGGAACCCGCTGCCTCAGAATGATGAACTTGCTACTTTAGCGAGATGAACCAAGCCTTAGAGAAGTTTTGCTGCCTTTAGACGCAGAGACAATAACTCATAATTTAATTCCCTAACCAGAAAACCTTTTGCCAAGATAGAAAGAAAAGAGAAGAGTGGTGTCAACTAGGGTGGAATCTTTCACCACCCAAATTGACAGGGAGAAAGGGGTCTTAAAATCCTTAGGGAAATGCTCAAAAACATAAAGAGTTGATCCACAATGATGCTCCAAATGAATCCAAGCCTCCTTTATTTATAGACTTCCTTGAGGGGTTTCCCTTTCTTAATTGGTTGAGTGTGTCTTACTCAAAGCCCCAGATTTAGGTTTTTTCCCCTGACTTACCCAAAACTTGCCCAACAATCGGTGTTATGGGTTTTATCCCCTTTTTGAAGGACTATAGCCTATGGGGACAAATATGCTACTAAGTCCATTGGTCCTCAATTGGTTGAGGACATCACATGGGCTCTCCATTCTCTCAAGATTGTGTCATGTTTCGCATGTCTTACCTCATTAGATTGTAAGGTGTTATGTTTAGTTCCACAAGTTGACATGCAAGCATCTTCTCGTTGTTTGTGTATGATCTCCATTTGTTGGGCTGTGACAATGCGGGGAACACCATTGGTCATGCATCTTAGAACTACCTTGTTGTCCTTTGGGTCTCAACATTCCATTTCCGTCATTTGGTAGTTTATCACAATTCTTCCTAGCGAGTACAACCACTAAAATCCCAACACCATATTAGTATCTGCCAATTCTATCACATAAAAATCATCAATAAGCATATACTCACTAAATTGTGGAACTACCTAGGTGCATGTCACATGATACCTATCAACTGCCCTCACTTTGAAGCCCTCAAATTCTTGGTGTTAAATTTCCACCATCTTGGGTCTAGGATAGAATCTTAAAATCTCTGTCGCTACCAAAACAAGAATCTCAATAGAACTACTTTGCACAGTGAAATATAAACAATAGTTAATCACACATGCACAAAATATTGACAAGTTTTTGCATTTTTCAACCCAATTTTGTTATGTTAAACAACATATAATACAACAGTCTAGGGCTCCTGTACCAGGGATAATGGCCCTTAATCATCCACTATTACAAGATACAAACTGGGGCTTGGTGTCAGTACATTGACGACCAATCTGCCCTCAACAAGATACTCTGATCATCTGGCTGTCACATGCTCTCTCAGCTCCTCTCGGTCATACCCTGTCCTTGCTCGGTCCTTCAGCTCCCGATCTGTAGCTCCTGCCTCTATCAATGCTCCAATTCCATCTGGCCATTGAACCTCAGCTGTCAATCTACTCACTAGTTGTGCCTTAGTCCATAAAGGGCATAACACATCGAGACTCCTGTCGAGTTGTTCAAAGCTCCACTTGCGAACAACTCTCAATTTGCCAACTGTTGCTCAACTACTCATGGACCTCAACCCACTACGGTCTTCCTGTGCTGCTCCGATGAAGACCATCATAGGGCACAGAGAGATGCCACCTATCGCTGCAAGATGTCCATCTCTCAAAATGAACACGGGCTAGGAGGACTGCCCATAATTTGCTGTAGAAGTCCTTCTCCACACAAAAGTCTCGAGCTACTCAAAACTGCTCTTGGTTGATCAGACCCTTGAGCTCAACGACTGCCACTCTAGCAACTACCATTTTCCATCAAGGCGTTGCACACCGGGCTCCAATTTGGACACTATCACGCTGTCCTCAAACATACCATAAATGCCCAATCACGTCCACACTTGGTCCATTCTCACACTGCCCTCCAACAGAGCACGAGTGTCCAATACTTGTTGTAGCATTTGCCTCTGGCTAGGGCATCCTCACACCTAGGAGACCCTCCACTTGGCTGCCAACAAACTCCATCATCTAGTCCTCTCCTAGGACACTTATCCACTGCGAGTTCTGCTCCTAGTTGGTGTTTCTTAACACCCAAGACAACCCCAACAATGTTGACATTTTGAGGTAGCATCGGGTGTGCTCTAGCCCTGAAATTTTGTGGAGGGGCTAAGACACACGAGAGCACCAAAACACATAAAGCGTTTGGAGAAATTTCATTGGGTGTATGAGATTCAAATATATATATATATATATATATATATATATATTTTTAATGAGGTTCCTAAGTCTAACTTAGGAAATTAGAAAAATTAAAGTGAATTAATTAAACACATGTGATGAAATGTTCTAAGTGATGTGAATCAAGCAGTCTTTTAATCTGAGCCGTCGATTAGAGATTAGATCACGGTCGTTGATGTGTCAATGAGAAAAGTATAGGAGAAAGGCTTGGGGTCAGTTGGAGACACGCACGCATTGGTAGAACACTGAAGCTAAGTCGAATTTATGGGGCGGGGTTTTGCTGAGAAATTCGAAACGAGTTGCAGTGCAGTGAGGGACAAAGATCGGCAAGGGATGATTTGATCTAAGGTCAAGAATACAACAAGACGGAGAGGCAGTGAGTACCAGTCAGCGCAGAGCCATCTAGGAGGACGCAGTTTAGCTAACTCCACGCAGAGATTTCGTAAGCCTAGCCAGGGTGATGCAGATCCAATGCAGGGGCAGCGCAACACCAACCAGAGCAGCGCAGAGGCAGCGCAACCCCAGTTAGGGTGACGCAGTGGGGATGCTGGCGAGTTAAGGGATGACACAGAGGCTGCAGAGGCAGCGCTAAGGGTTCCAGTGGGCTAGAAGGGGCTCGTGATTTGTAAATCCCGTTTGAGGGTGTGATACAACAATATCTTCTGTCTCCGAGTGAAAGGTACTTATTGTCGTGTAATTTCTCTGTAGGGCCAACCATGTCTGGTGCCCAGATTGTTGTATTCGGATTCTGCATAATAATATTAACCCTCTAGAGTTGTTTCATCGATTTTCCCGCATTGGGTATTTCTGGGGCATTTGTCTGAAAAATCGTGTATAATCTTGTCACATGTAAGCATTGTTCAGTAAATGATCTGTAGATGTGTAGGCTGCAGTTAGTGTCTACTTTAGTGTTTTTTCTAAGTATTTCAGTTAAATAACTTGTTAATGTTAATAAACAAGTAGGTGAAGTAGATCTAGATGTTGCAGTAGGGTTTCTGTTTCGAAACTTTCACAAACAAATGGCTCCCACAGGCTGCAAACAAAACCGATCCAAAACTGATCCATAACTTGGATCCAACACCTACAAACATACACCAAAACACATACCTTGTTCATTGTTATGAAGTTTGCTCCACTGCTGCAACCTAGGCTTGGTTAGGGCACAAAACTTAGCCCCTACCAACCCTCTAATTCTGCCCAAAATTTCCCTTTAAGAGTGCGGCTGCCCTTCCCTGAGGGGATATGGCCCTCAACAATGATGTTCGGTTGTTCTAGCCCTCAAAACCCCTTCGGCCTCCCTCCAAACAACTGCGTAACCCTACAACAACCTTGTTCCATCCCGTGACACCCTTATTAAGGGTTAGTCGACCCTCAAAACAATATATCCTTGCTGTGGCCTTACAATAGAGCTCCTCAGCCCTTCCTCCAACACTTCGGTCCCCTAAACTAGGCTTCAAACAAACCTTCAACCCTCGTTGTTCTGTCCTCTTTGCTGCGGCCTCCAACAGATGTGTTTTGCCTCTCCAACGAACTTCTTTGTTTGTGTTGTGTTGCACAAAATGGATGAGGAAATGTCTCCTCCTCACCTCTTATTTATACACATAAGATGGCTCCTCCAAAACGTTATCCAAGGGCTTGTCCAACTTGTCAAGAAGCTTGTTTGACTCAAGCCGACCTTGACACTTATGGTGCAAACCCACTCTTAAACTTAAAAAATTCATATCTCACTAAGGAAAACTCAGAATTCGACAATTCTTGAAGCGTTGGATTCTCCTTTCCGCCCTCTATCATCTCATGCCATCACATGTCCAAAGTGCTCCATGGAAATGCCCCAAACACAATTGTTGCAAAACCCCAATCTTGGGTTCCAACAGCACAAGTGACTCTTGTGGGGCTTTGCCCTCCAAACCCCCGATCCTCAAGGCTTGGAGTACCTCCCAAGCTAAAAAAATCAACACTTGGATGGGAATGCCTCTCATTACCACTACAGTTGCATTGATAAAGTTTTATGTTGCACCACTATCTACCAATACTATGACATCTCGCCCTTGTATAATGCCCTTTATTTTGAATGTGTGATATTTAGGAACCCCTGAGAGAGTGGCGATAATACCTCTTTCAATTCTCGGATGTGGCTTCCTCACTTCTTTTAGGCGTGGTGCTTCTTCATAGATGCTATGCTCCTTGCTTGGTGGTTGCGTTGTATCGCTCTCATTGTTGTTATCGGGCAATACTTCAATGTAGTGAATCTAACCTTTTCCCGAACATCGGTGACCTGGTTCCCATGGCTCTTTGCAAGCGAAACAAAGCTTCTTTCTTTTAAGATCGTTTTGAGTCTCTTCATTTAACTGATCCTTCTTGGTTTCGTTCTCCAGAGAGATCTTCTTGCCCTTGTCTTTTGGAAGGATTGGTGGCATGGGTGGAGCCTTCACTTTTGGTGCTACACCTCCCATATCTCGAGTCTTCTTGATGACGTTGTGTAGGGTTGCGGGATTGAAATTCTTAACCCAACCTTGTAGGGCTTTAGCTAATCCTTCCATGAAGAGCATGATTAGTCTTTCTTCAACTATGTCTGTGACCATGACTGCAGTCTGTTTGAATTCTGCGATATACTCATGCGATCCGGTTTGATTGAGTTGTGCCAGCTCTCTAAAGTGTATATCTGGGTTCTTCCGATGAAATCTATCTATCAATCTCTGTGTAAAATCTACATAAGAAGTGATGTTTGTATGTCCCAATGTAACCAGTCGATAATACCACTAATCATGTGCTTCTCCTTCTAGCTGTAGCATGGCAAATTGAATATCATCTGTTTCTTGCATGGGATTAAGTCGGAAATAGGTGTCCAATTTTTGCACCCAAGCCCTTGCTGAGCATTTTGATGACCCATCAAAAGAGGAGATGGGCAACTTTCAACTTTCCTACTTTGCACATCAAATCCATATTTCGTTGTTCCCTGGGTTTATTTTGGTACCTGATATTGTTGTATTCCCGGAAAGTTAGGGCTGCTTGAGTATTCTCTTCTAGTGCTGCAAGCTTTCGAAAGTAGTCATCAAAGAGTCTATTCGACTTTGTTGCTTCTTGGGTTGTTGTCTGCTGATGGTTTAAAAATTGAGGGAGTAAGGGTCTGAGACTTCTTCCACTGGTTGTCTTTTTGTGTGTTTGAGGAATAACAGTGGAGAAACTGAGGTTATGGCTACCGCTTCCTTCAGTACCATTTGTATTTCCTACGTTCAACCCACCATTACCAAGATTATTTATGGCTTGGACAATAACGTGAGCCATTTGTGGTTCTTCCAGTAGCACGTCAGTCATTTGCTGCTACTACTATAGTATTGCATTTAGTACGACACTAGGATCCTGTTCCACTTGCCTTGTTCTATCCCCCATAGCTGGCTAATGGGTTTTCCTCCTTCTTCCTACAGTGGTGTTGCTCGTATCTTCTGGAAACATACAAGGCTCATGCACTCACAAGTTGGCAGGGTGCTCAGCTCTGATACCACTCTACTATTCTAGGGAGATTTTTTCCCTAGGGTTTCTTAAGCAACTAGGGTTTTTAGCGAAATTTCATTTTCTGTTCAAAAAATGACACAAGTTGTTCCAGTATAAATGTAACCTTCAACAATCGATACTATTCTTTCAATAACACAATAAACCATACAGTGCAAGGCTGTACTTCAATCATCCAACAACTTAACAATATTAATGTAACCCAAGTTCAACTGTCTAGTATAAATTAAACTAGTTCTAGAACAAATCCAAACAATTCAAATCTAATTATGAACAGGGCTAGTCTACTGATCACCATATCCTATCAATTGATTTGAATTATACTAACTACTTATGCGGTTTTGACCATAATAAACTGCCTGGCCAACTTCACAAACCCTTATCCTGCTACAGTGACTATTCGCAATGCTACAACCTACTGAAACATAAGACTGGAATGTGAGTTGCCTCAAGGAGGATAGCGAGGTGTCTGAAGGATGAACAAACCCTAAAATATTCTTAGAACTCCTCCAAGCATGTCTCAAAGCTTCCTGTGTATGCTTCAGGGACTTTGCTCCAACTCTAGGTCCTTCGTTTAGCTTCAATGAGGGTTCAAACTAGTTTGGAAAGCCTCTTTTTCCCACTTGAATAAGCAGATAGTCACAGAATGGTTGAAACTTGACGTCGAATCTACCCACAATTCCTGCCTTAGAATTGTTCAGAGAATAATGTTCAACCTCAAGAATATTTCGGTTTACCTCAGAGGGTTTATCTTCTGCCACAAAAAGATTTTTTATAAGGATTCAGGCATTACAACACTTCAATTTGATTAGGGGTTAGCTTTAGACAAATATGTCTAACTTCAAGGATGCTTCACTGCCTTAGGAACTTGGATTTGGTCATGAATTAACCTCAGAAAATTTCGTCCAACTTCAGGATTACTTCACTGCCTTAGGAACTTCAATTTAATCATGAAATAGCTTTAGAAAGTTTAGTCCAACTTCAAGAGACTCGATTTGACTTGCCACCAACTGCTTTGCTTCTTCTTAGATAGTGAATTCCCTGTTGCCAGAATAAAGAAAAGTGACTAGGTAGGGTGGGATCACCTCCCACCGAAACTAGTCCAAGGAAAAATGTGGTCTTAAAACTCTCAGAGCCTCATGCTCAAAGAAAACAGAGACCATTAATCCCATCCAATGATCTCTCAAATGAAATTAACCCCCTTGTATTTACAAATTTCCTTGAGGGGATTTTTCTCCTTAATTAATTGATGAGGTTCACACCAAGACTTAACTTTGGGCTTTTTCGGCCCAGTTGCCTCAAAACTTGCCCTCCATTGCCCAAACATTAGGTATTTTGGGGTTTTCCCCTTTATCAAGGACTATAGCCTACGAGGATCGATAGGCTACTTCGTCTCTTGGGCCAATTAATCCCTCGGGGACATTACACATATAGAGAGTTTGGTTCTTCAATATCACGGTGTGGTAGTTCTAGTTTGTGGAAGAGATTTGTCTCAACATGGGTAAATTAGATCGTGAGTTGGTCAACAACTTACCACCAGTTGCTTGATTGATAGTTTTGGGTCAAATATGGCTTCTCTTGATTAGAGTACTGCATTTTTTAAAACCAACCTCATGTGAGCTCCCCACTAAATGCAATAAAGGTCACTATCCCTGAATCATTTAGACTTTCATGACATGGTGTTTAGTTTGGCATTAATATGAACTAGAACAAAGAATTTGCATCACAAATTCGAAAGAAATCAACCACTGCTAAGCAAGTTGGTTAAATTAGTGACTAAATAAGGTTTTCGTATGAATCTCTTAGGAAGGGTAGTGTTCCACTGAAATGCGTCCCTCGGGGTTGGGTGCACACACCCCTCACACCAAACGCACGTGGGACGAGGGGACATTTGGGGAAACGTTTCCCCACATTCCCCTTTTGGGGAGACGCGGGGAGACAGGGGGATGTTTCCCTAGTGTGGGGGATGCGACTCCCCAAAAAGGGTGCTTCTGAGTGCCCCCCTCAAAAAGGGCTAGGTGCCCCCCTTAATTTTGCTTGAAAACAATAATTTATGAGTGAGGAAGCTTAATATTCAACCCTTGGGCCCTACTAATGCTATGTAATTAATGATAATGTTAAATTCTTAAAGTAAAAGGATGAATCATCGTTTTACTTAACTTTTTAACATTACCATGAAATGACTCAGGATGTTTGAGAGTGGTTCCAACCTCATTGGACTTCATATGGAGAAAATAGAATTTCATATGCCATTCAAAATTCAACAAAATTTATAGTTTTCAGGATTTCAGGATTGGGGGGATTGCAATGTTTCCTTTGGATTTTGTCAAGTATGAGGGTCTGGAACTAGCATTTAATCAAGAGCACCAAGCCGATAATCACCCCTTTTGAGAGGGGACATGTCCCTCTCAATTTTCTCTAATAGCCCTTGAAATTTAAAAGAAAATTAAAGAAAAAAACAAAATAAATTAAAAATAAAACTAAAAAGAAAAATACACAACACATCAAAACCTAAACTAATTTGCAATCCCTAACTCACTCATTCGACTTTCCAAGATTACCTCTACTTGGCTTACCATGTGATGTCACTTACCAATTAACTGTTGCCTCTCCTCCCCTGTGACACTCCCTCAATGCTCATTGTCCATTTTTATTTTTCACTTTTAACTTTCGAGTCTTGACTCTAGATATCGATGACCTTAGACTGATACTTCGACTTCACACTCTTTACTATTTTTGAGTTTTAGTTACATCAATTTGCAATTCTAGTATTCAAACTTCAGTATATAAAATAGTCTATGTTGCTTAGTAGTAATTAGATTCTAGAATGATGAATGGTGAATTTAAATTTGAGATCAATTTAGAATCTAGAATGAATGATGAATTAAATTTTTAAATCAATGTGGAAACTAGAATAATGAATATGGATCAATGTATTTCATTATTGAATCTTGTGGTGTATGGATGAATGATATATGCATTAGTATGAATGATGAGTATGGATTAGTGTACTTCATTATTTAATTCAATTATTTATGGATCAATATATTTATACTTGTATTATTGAATATGAATTTGAATATATATATATATGTATATATATATGCGCTGATGTCCCCCTGTCCCGGAGTCTTGGTGGAACATTGGAGAGGTGATATTTTAATTTTTGAAAAGAGCTCATTCTATGGGAAATATTTTAATGACATGTCTTCAATGACATTACAATGCATGCCGTTGATTTTCGGGACTAACTTGTATACACAGCAAAATAATGTTGTCTGTACTTATTTGCAATACAGGTCCATGTTTGAAAGTGTCAAGTGAGATTCAACATAAGAATTGGCACACCACTGTACCCTCCCAGTCATCTTGCATTAGTGCTTATAACATGGGTGTAATTTAATGTTTTAATAGCAAGCAGATTGACTTGTTGCATGAGCATCCTACTCTTTTACTGTAACAAGGTGTCATGCATGATTTGGTATCAGTACTGGAACCAATATATTGATTTCATCAGTCACATTGTGGGCTTTAATGTCGCAGATTGTTGTGGGCAGAATTGGTAATGAAATGCTCACAAATGAAGCTGGAGAAGTTACAAGGTAGCTATTACTCATTTTTGGTTTTCGTGTAAATATTAAACAATTGTTGGAAACAAGGTTCTGAAATGTGATTGACTGTGATCATTAAAAATTCATATCCTCATAAAATGGGGACCGAGTAAATAACAGATTTGAGATTGTATTGTTTGGTGCAGCCATTTGCAGGGTATGTTCACTCGGACAATTAGATTATTAGAAGCCGGGATTAAGCCTGTGTAAGTCAAAATCTATTTTCATGGCCTGTAGGAATCTACACTGACCTTCTGTCTGTTGGGAAGACGAACTGAAAACGGTCTCATTTGTAATCAGTATTTTTAATATCTAGTATCTGCTTGGAAATCTGTTGCTCTCAATATTAAATGGTAGCAGTACTTGTTTTTTGCATGCCAGGTATGTTTTTGATGGAAAGCCCCCAGATTTGAAAAAGGAAGAACTTGCAAAGCGGTGAGCTTTTCTTTAGTTGCAAGTTACAGTGTAGTTTGGCTGCTTCACAGTATTGCAAATCTGATATCTTCAGAGTCTCTATATTTCATATAATGTCCTTAAGATGCTTAAATGCTCACCGAGTTCCTCATTTATCGGTAATCTTGCTTAGCACCACCTTTGTTTTGTTTATTTGTGCATAGATATTCTCGACGAGAAGATGCAACGGCAGACTTAGCTAAGGCCATTGAGGTAGATTTTATGCCAATTGTGAGATAATGCTTTACAGTAAAGCTGCTAATCATTTATTTATGTGCCTATTAATGTCATTTTTATTAATTTCATTATGAATCTGGAACATGATCTGTTTATTATAGACAGGGGTCAAGGAAGATATTGAAAAGTACAGCAAGCGAATAGTAAAGGTATGTAAAGCATGTTTGATTGCCATTTTCATGGATTTTAAGGAAACTAAAAAATATGGCATGCTGGTTGTGACATATATATTAGATAGAGGCCACACTTGGATAGTTGTTGGCATTTGTAATTTGTATGCTATTTATTGTCTAGGTATTTCACATCTGGTTGTTTTAATTTTATGTATTTACCATATAGAAGTCAAACTTTACCTTGAAAAGGCGGGCGACTGTCAGTTATCTGTTGAACAATGGAAATTCAAAGAAAATTATGATGCTATTGATTTAAAAGGATTCCTTTACATATCTTCGTTGTAGGTGAAAAACTTGATTAATGAACGCAAATTAATCTTTGTTTGCTGCCCATCTGTATGAATAAGGGGATTCATGGCATTTAGAGTAGGATCGAGACTTGAAATTGTCAAGTTTTCTGAAATTAATTAACTAATTCCATAAAGATAAATTGTTTTCAATTTGAATATACTCATTTAAGGTTTAGTGGCCTAAAACGTAATCATTCTTTTACCAAACGTTTGGGCATACTTGGTGTATGCAATTTTTTCTTCTCTACTTTTATTGAGAATTAATAAGAAGGCATCACAAAATCCTTGGTTTTGTTGATTTTTGTAGCATCGGATGTGCTCTAGCCATGAGATTTTGCAGAGAGGCTAAGACAGGCATTATCCAAGACCCAGAAATCGTTTGGGAAAATTCCACCCAGAGGGTGACACAAAGATCGAATTCACATGGTATTGGAGTGCAGATAAGAAGTAGAGGAGCTCAGTTGCAGAAGGAAAGAGGGAGATTCAAGGCATTGCATAGGCATTTGCTCGAAACCCTAGAGAGGCTGCGCAGTCCATTTGCCAGCAGGGCAGTTTTTTGAGGAAATTTGTTTCTCTGAGTGAGTCGATAGAGAACAAAATTTCCAGATCGAGGATTGTCAGAGACAGAGGGAGCAACAACAACGTTTTTCCTGCAGAGCAGATCTTCAGCTGGGACGCAGTCATTTTGCAGCAGTAGCTGGCAGAATAGCGTCAGAAGGGAAGAAGAGCACACATTGAGGGAATTTTTTCCTCAGAGAATTTCTAGCCAAGAAATTCTATTTTCCACACAGAGCAGCAGTAGCCGAGAGCAAATTTACCCACTCCAACAGGGAGTGCGTAAAGCCAGTCAGTAGCTATGCAGAGGAGAAGAGGTAGAGTTCAACTTTTGTTTGGCAAGATGGCATCAACTGGGTTGAGAGATCAAGATCGGTTGGACGGAGCGTCTAACTATGTGATCTGGAAGGCAAATATTTCCTTCCTTCTAGATGAATATGATATCAAAACGTACGTCGATAATGTGGTGGCTATCCCCTCAGATCCAGATCAGAATAAGACATACAAGAAAGAGATGGCAATGTTGAGATTTTGTGTATTTGGGGTAGCATCAGTTGTGCTCTAGGTTCTAAATTTTGAGGAAGGACTAGAGTTCACCTGATCTACAAGTCTCAGAAATGGATTTGGGAAATTTCATCTGGTTTAGGAGATATTAAATTAATTAATTATTTTAATGTATTTCATAAGTTAAAACTTAGGAAAATAAAATAATTAAAGTAAATTTAATTAAACATGTGATGAAATTATCTTAAGTCACACGGATCAAGCTTTCTTTTATTCTTAGCCATTGATTAAAGATTTAATCTTGGCCGTTGATTTGTCAACGAGAAAAGTATAAAGGAAAGGCTTGGGGTCATTTGTAAGGCACACAGAGGCAGAGCACTGAAGCTAAGCTGAGATTCTAGGGCAGGGTTGCTAAGAATTCTCAGAAGTGTTTCAGTTGCAGAGAGGGGAATTTAGACCAAGGGGATGATTTGATCCCAGGGTCTAGAATATACAAGAAGCAGAGAAGAGATCAGGAAAGACAGCGCAGAGGAAGGCAGCAGCAGCAGCAGCAAGGACAACGTGATTTTCAGGAAACCCTTCAGGGGTTACGCAGAGATCCTTAGGGGCAGCGTAGTGACTACGTCACCCAGTCTGGGGTAACGCAGTCCCTTCCAGTGACAGCGTTGAGCATTTGGAGGCCTTTAGAGTCTGACGCAGTGTCTTTCAGGGGCAGATCTGGGGTTTCTAGGCCTAGATCTGGCTGAGTTCTGTAAATCTCGTTTGAGGGTGTCGATCAGTCAGTATTTTTGGTCTTAGATCAGCCAGGTGCTGCAGATCTAGAGTTTTCTCTGTAGGGTTTTCCAGATTTGGAACCCAGAGTTGTGTATTCAGAAATATTTTTAACAATAGAGCCCTCCAGCAGCCAAAGACCGGTTTTCTCACATTGGGTTTTTCCGGGGACAGTTTGTCCAGAAATAACTGTGTCACTTTGTCTATGTGTGCATGTGCTTATTCTAGATCTGAATTGGTAGAGACCTATTATGTGTTTTGCTTTGATGTTAACTTGAATTTATTCAGTTGATAACTTGTATAACTAGGAGAAGCTTAATCGGATTAACAAAAATAATTTATGCATAAGAATTAAGATTCAGAAATTTCTACAGGCAAAGGTGCAGAGGATGATCCTTGATGGCGTTCGGGATCATGTGGTATCTCACATAGCGGCCTTGGGAACGACCAAAGAGATGTGGGACTCCCTTGCCACGCTGTACCAGGGATCTTTCGAGCAACGAAAGATGTACGTGGAGGAAAAACTAAGATGTACACGTATGCAGAGGGGGGAACGGATAGACCACTTTCTCACCAGGCTTTAGGATGTTTGATATCAGTTGGCAATGGTAGGGTCAGTGCCTTAGGCTTCAGAGATGGTGCGGATAGCTCTAAATTTAGTCTTAGAGGAATGGAAAGTGTTCGTCCAAAGTATTTTGGGCAGAGAAACATTGCCAAGGTGGGATAGGATGTGGGCAGATCTCCAACAAGAAGAGTTGAGACAAGATCTGGTGAACAACACCATCAGTGGCAGCAATAGCAGTGGGACGGAGGCAGAGTTGAAGGAGGAGGAGAATGCAACCCTCGCATCAAAGGTCCTTCAGATGTGGTGAACTTGGTCACTACAACACCTAGTGTCCGCTCAGAAAGAGGGACAAAGAGGAGAGGCAAAATCAACAGTCTGAATCCGCAGAGGTCGACAGGCTGTCCTCCAGATTGAAGGAAGTGTTTGCCATGATCACCGACATACCTCTAGGGGTGAGGTGGGGTGATTTGGTTTTGTAGCCACAAAGAGCTACAAGTTGGGCAAGATCCTTGAGGAGTCCACCTCTTGGATCAATTCCTTGCTACGGGAGCCCATAGCAACAGTAGCAAGATGGACTAGTGATAGTTGGTGCAGTCAGGTGCCAGAGTGACAAATGCAGTAGCTAATAGCTTCTGAAATTGAGCAGTGCAAAGCAGAGTTGGTAGCAGCACATTGCAAAGTCAACAGTAGTGCAGAGGCTTTGGTCACAACGCAGAGACTAGCAACAGTCAGGACTTGGGTGACATGCATCAGACTGAGCACAGTTGGTTCAGTATGATGGGCATCTCTCAGTTGCAGCAACAAAAGATGAGAGACAGTTGCAAATGTTGCAGTGGCAACAACAACAGAGTTGCAATGCAGATACAATAGTTGGCTGCATGCAGGGTCAACAACAACACAGATGCAACGCAGAAACAAAGTTGCATAGTTGTTGGTGGGAAATGAGGCCAGACATCAGAAACATAACAGGAGGTGGTACATAGTCAGAGTATTGCTATCAAGAGGGCAACAATACTAGAGCACATTCCTCGCTAAGGAGTGTTGGTTTTTGTAGCATCGGATGTGCTCTAGCCTCAAGATTTTGTAGAGAGGCTAAGACACAGGCATTCTCCAAGACCCAGAAATCATTTGGGGAAATTCCACCTGGAAGTGACTTTATTAAAATAATTAATCAATTTTTAATATTTCCTATGTCTAAACTTAAGAAATGAAAATAATTAAAGGGTATTGATTAAATCGGGTGTGAATCTTCTAGATAAAGGCGTGGATTGAGTCCAAGATAATTTGAGCCATTGATTAAGATCTAATCTTGATCGTTGATATGTCAAATAAGAAGGAGCTCGATGGGCACTTGGAGAACACATCGAGAAAGCGAAAGCAAGAGATCTAGAGATCGAATTCTCAAGAGAAGCAATGCTGAGATGCTGGAGAGTGATCGAGTGATTTTCTTGCAGTGAGGGGAAGGGATAGTTGACCGGAGGAAGATTTTCTAGTTCCGGTGAGTGCAAGGCAGAGGAGGCAGTAAGAGCCATAGAGAGGTAGCACAGTGCTTTAGAGGGAGTTTGAAATTTTGCTGAGGAAACAGTCAAGGGTCAGTGCCAAAAGTCGGAGGGAGTTTCCAGAGGCTAGGAGGGCCTCATTTATAGTCAGCAAAAGATCCAACGGCAAGAGGAAAGGCTGCATCGTGTTGTGACGTAGCGCAGTAGCTGCGTAGGCTGACGTAGTCACTGCGCAGAGCAACTTATCCAAAGCTGAGGTTAGTGCCAAATCCCAGTTGTAGAGTGAGTTTCTCACGAGACTTATTTGTCAGTTTCTCCTCTGTATGATTTGTTAGTTTGGGAAATCATAGATTTGTACTCAGAAAACTACTGCATAATATTAAAACCCTCAGCTGCTGCACCGGTTTTCCCACATTGGGTTTTTTCAGGGACAATTGTCCAAAAATAAGGGTTTACTTATCTGTGTGTGTTTCTATCTTTTTTGCATTGTATTTTCTGCAGTATTTTATGTTATGTAGGCTACAGTGTATTTAATTCGCTATTTGTCGTAGGAAACTGCAAGTAAATTGTTCATTTAATTAAACAATTAGAAGAATTAACATTAGTTGTTGCAGTAGGATGTGGGTAACCAAAATTTCACATGGTATCAGATGACAGATGAAGTTAGAGAGCTCAGTTGAAGAAGGGAACCAGAGAGCTCAGTTGCAGAAGGGAAGAAGGGTGATTCGAGGCACTGCGTAGGCAGTTGCTCGAAACCCCTAGGTTGTGTAGTCCAAAGGCCAACAGGGTAGACTTTTGAGGAAATTTGTGTCTCTGAGTGAGTCGACAGAGCACAAGATTTCCAGATCGATATTTTATAGAGGCAGAGGGAGCAGCGCAACAATTTCCACACAGAGCAGATCTTCAGCTGGGAAACAGTTTTTTGTACAGCTGTTCGCTGGAACAGAAAAGCGTTAAGAGGAAAGAAGAGCACACCGAGGGAATTATGTCCTCGGAGAATTTCTAGCCAAAGAAATTCTAAATTTTCCACGTAGAGCAGTAGTAGCTGAGAGCAGTTTTGCTCATTCCAGCAGGGAGTGCGTAGAGCCAGTGAGTAGCTGTGCAGAGGGTTAGAGGCAGAGTTCGACGTTGTTGTTTGGTGAGATGGCATCAATTGGGTTGAGAGATTAGGATTGGTTAGACGGAGCGTCCAACTACGTGATATGGAAGGCAAGGATCTCCTTCCTTTTGGATGAGTACGATCTCAAAACCTACATCGATAGTGTGGTGGCTATCCTGGCAGACCCAAATCCGTTGAAGGCATAAAAGAAGGAAATGGCTAAGGCGAAGAGGATGATCCTTGATGGAGTTCGGGATCATGTCGTATCTCACATAGCGACCCTTGGAACTACCAAAGAGATGTGGGATTCTCTTGCCACGCTGTACGAGGGATCTTTCGAGCAGCGAAAGATGTATCTGGAAGAGAAGTTGAGGAGCACACGTATGCAGAAGGGACAACACATAGACCACTTTCTCCACAGGCTTCAGGATGTCCGAGATCAGTTGGTAGTTTTAGGGTCAACGCCTCATCCTACAGAGATGGTGCGGACATATAATATCCCTAATTAGCTAACTGCTAATTAGAATATTAATTTTTTCTTAATTTATGTTTTGCTAAAGTTTTGGCTAAAAATAATGTGGGCTTGGGAACCCACAATATAACATAAGGAACTATAGGCAGATTGACACTAGCCTTTAGAAAAATTGCGGCTTTAGTGGGAGCGTGGGTCCAATGAGAGAAGACTGCGTAGCCATTGGCTAAAGAGGAGGCAACACAGCTCATGGTGGGGCCCAAAGGAACGTTGGGCTGCCTTGTACAAAAAGGAATGATGCAGCCTCATTTTGGCATTCACTCATTATGTTGAGATTGCAACAAGATGATGAGCTTAGTGAAAAGAGTCGCCTTCACTAAGTGGGCCCGCAGGCTATTTTTGGTGCAAAGTCTATTTTTAGACTATGTCTATTTTTAGACATATGGATTATGTTCTATGAGTTGCAGGATGCTATTTGTGGATGGTTGGTCAAGTCGGAAAAAATAGATGGACTTCTATTTTTAGACATACTGGGCGGAATCTATTTTTAGATTGCCGGTCTAAAAATAGATATGTCGAATATTATTAGCTCTTAATAATATTTAGACTCTAAACATTATCTTATTCTCTTGGAGAACTTTAGTTAAGTGCACAGATGTTGCACAGGAGCTGACAGAAGGAATTATGATATTCCTAAGGGTTATGTGGAGCTATTGCATGGATACTTCAGTTAGAACTCATGTGACAGAGTTTGGTGGAGTTGATTGAGGAAGTTAGTGGAGTTGTATTCAGTTTAACTAATCTAAACATAGTTGAGCTATTTGTATTCGGTTTAACTAATTGATACAATTAGTGAGAGTGGTGTGAATTAATTATTAATTAATTCACTAATTATAAACTCATTAATCAACTAAAGAATGCATCAGTTAACTTCAGTGCATGGACAGTTTCAGTGGAGACCAGTGCAGAAATAGGTGAAAGAGCGGGTTAACTATCAGTTGTGACTATACTGTTGCTATTTGCAACACACATATAGGTGGAGTAGCCCATGAGGATTGCGTAGTTCAAGCCAGGTGGTTTATCTATTTAATGAAGCCATCCCATAGCATTAATTACGCAATAGAGGCTGGCTATCAAGTGGCAAAATATTGGAGCATGTGTTTTGCTAGATCTAGCTTGATAGTGTGTAGCAATTGAGGGTGTGCATGAGAGTTTGTGAGGAGCTTTTGTACTATGATTGTTACATGATCTCCATGACATATAATATACAGATAGTTGGGGTTTTCAGCTTTAAGCTTTCCCATTAAATACTGTGTTCATATGTGTGATTGTTTGTGGTTTTAATGTATGCATGCAATTGATTTTATTTCCGCATGTGGTGATCAATGGTAGAAGAGATTCTGTATTATGCATGAAGCTAAAATAGTGTGTGATCAGGAGAATCTCGGTGAATAATATATCAGTTATTCAAATTTCTACATGGTATTGGAGCGATATTGATCATTGGAGCAATTGAAAAACATTGAAGCGGTTGAGTTTTGTGCTGGTGGAATTCGAATTTGCAGCAGTGTTTTCTTGGTGTCGAAGTTGAGATGTCTTTCAACGGATTGCGATTGGAGTATGCCCTTGAGGGAAACTCGAATTATATTGCATGGAAGGATAGGATGGAGGCGGTGCTGGATGACAATGGGTTGAAGGAGTTCATAGATGCAGAAATTCCAAAGCCTACTTCTAGTGATGCTGTCGTACTTGACGCATGGAAAAAGAAGACAGCAAAGTGTCGAAGGATTCTGTTGGAAGGTGTGAAGGATCACATAGTGTCTAGCCTTCATGGTAAGGCTTCTCCATTCTTGATGTGGAAAGCTTTGACAGATTTATTTCAAAGCAAGAGTGACCAGAGGAAGTTGGCGCTCAAGGACAAACTCAGGAACATAAAAATGGAGAAAGGCGACAGTATGCCCAAGTACCTCACGAAGTTCGTCCAATGTAGGGATGAGCTGGGAAGTGTGGGGGTGACTGTTGATGATGAGGACTTGGTGAGCTTGGCTCTCCTAGGGCTTTCGAAGAGTTGGCACTCCTATCAGGACTCTGTCAATGGTCGGGAGAAATTGCCAGGATGGGAGCGACTTTGGTCGGATCTTGTGCAAGAGGAGATAAGGCAAAGTACCAGGGACGGATCTTCATCAAAGAACTCTGATGAAGAGAATTGCGCTTTGGCTGCCAAAGCAAAGAAGGGGAAGAGCAAGAAAGCTTCTCAATCCGGTGCGAAAGGCAAGAAGCAGGACATGTCCAAGGTGAAGTGCTTTCACTGTCACCAACACAGACATTAAGCCACTAATTGTCCACAAAAGAAGAAAAATAAGCAGGCTGCTGGGACTGCAGCTGGAGAGGCCTTAGCCTCGTAGTTTGAGCTGGATTTTTCGCTGATCGCATGCTTGGTTTCAAGTGTGATGGGTTCAGTGTGGTTTCTGGACAGTGGTGCGTCTTTTCACATGACAGGAGATTGAGATTTGTTTACTGATCTGGATGAGAAAGATCTTGGAGTGCACATCGAGATGGGCGATGATGGTAGATACAGTGCGACCAGTATCGGTACCATTTCCTTTGAGAGGGGGTCTGGTAAACCCTTCGTATTGAAGGAAGTGATGCATGTTCCAGGATTGAAGAAGAATCTTATCTCTGTGGCGATGTTAGAAGACAAGGGATATGATGTTGTCTTTAGCGAGGGAAAGGATTTCCTGTGCAGTAAGGCAAAACTGGTGAGACCCGGAGGATAGGGGTTCGAGTTAAGAACCTTTATCAATTGCAAGTAGATGGCTGTGTAGCAATGGCAGGCAAGGCAGAAGGAGTGGTGAGCCGGGATGATGGCGAGTTGTGGCACCGGAGATTGGGCCACCTTCACCATGGAGCTTTGAAGATACTGCAGCAGATTTCTACTGGGCTTCTTAAAGGCACTCTTGCGCAGTTAGTTCAGTACAAGGGGTGTACCTTGGGAAAATTTGTGAAAGCCACCTTTCACGAGAAGGATAGTTGCGCCACGACGATCCTTGAGAGAATTCACACAGACGTGTGTGGACCTTTCTCAGCAGCTTCAACAGCAAAGCACAGGTATTATGTGATATTTGTTGATGATTTTTCTTGTAAGTGCTGGATCTTCTTCATGCAGAAGAAGAGCGAGACATACTCAAAGTTCTGTGAGTTCAAGGCACTGGTTGAGAAAGAATCGGGGAAGCAGGTGAAGGCTCTTAGGAGCGAAAATGGTGGTGAATTCATCTCTAGCGAATTCAAGGACTTTTGCAGCACAGAAGGAATTCGAAGAGAGCTCATAGCACCTCATAACCCACAGTAGAACGGGGTTGCTGAGCGGAAGAACAGAACGATCGTGGGTGCTGCACAGGCAATGTTTCATGATCAGGGCCTACCCATTCACTTGTGGGCGGAGGCATGCAATACTGAAGTATATGTGCAGAACCATTGTCCTCACAAGATACTTGGCATGAGTACACCCGAGGAGGCGTTTTCTGGTAAGAAGCTTGATATTTCCCATTTGAGGATTTTTGGTTCACCTGTTTACATTCATGTGACGAAGGATGCCAGGAAGAAGCTGGAGCCGACTGCAGAGGTTGGGATATTTGTGGGGTACACTGATACGCCCCACAACTATCGTGTGTATTTTCCGGATAGTCGCAAGACTGTTGTGCGACCGGATATCAAATTTCATGAGGAGAAAGCCATGAAGTGTTCGCTTGAGAGGGAGCCACACTTGCATGCAGATGAGGAGCTATTAGTTCCTAAGGATGAGTCTCAGGATGTGGATCAGCCACAAGATGAGGTTCATGGAGTGGAAGAGACCACTCAAGCGGCGCCAACCATCAGAGGGTGGAAGCGCACTACAGAAGCTGAGCGACTGGCTCAAGATGCAGAGAAGGTTGTAGGAGCACCTACATCACGGTGCAGATAGAGACAGTCACCTGACCGGTATAATGGATACATGGCTCTTATGAGCAAGTGTATCGTGACAGAGCCATCCTCTTTCGAGGAAGTTGTGGAGGATCCCGCATGGGTAGATGTCATGGTGGAAGAGTATGATTCGATTGTCAGAAACAGTGCATGGGAGATTGTCCCAAGGCCAAAAGGGAAATCAGTGGTGGGTTCGAGATAGATCTACAAAGTGAAGCAGGCAGCTGACGGGAGTATGGAGAAGTACAAGGCAAGATTTGTTGCCCGAGGCTTTTCACAGATTGAGGGGATCGATTATGAGGAGACCTTTGCACTTGTCGCAAGGTATTCTTCCATACGGACGATTCTTGCTCTCTCAGCGCAGATGGGGTGGCACATTCATCAGATGGATGTGAAGACTGTGTTCCTCAACGGAGTCATTGAGGAGGAGGTGTACATAGAGCAGCCCGAAGGTTTCAAGATCTTCAGCAGCGAGTCGCATGTGTGCAGGCTCAAGAGAGCACTGTATGGGTTGAAACAAGCACCTCATGCTTGGTACACACGGATAGACAGTTATTTCACCGGACTTGGATTCTCCAAGAGTGAGGCGGATCCTAACCTATACCAGATTGTGGTGGAGGGTAAGTTCTTGATCATTGTACTTTATGTAGATGATTTGATTTTGACGGGTGATGAGCTGTTGATAATTTCATGCAAGGAGGATCTTGCTAGAGAGTTTGAGATGAAGGACTTGGGCCTCCTTCATTATTTCCTGGGATTGGAAATTTAGCGGCTGTGATGGTGAATTTGTTTGTTTCTCGGGGTAAGTATGCCCAGGATCTTGAAGTTCAACATGCATGGTACAACCATTGATACTACTCTTCCTGGTGGTTGGAGGAAGGAGGATGCTACTTCAGCGGAGGTAGTGGATGCCACTGTCTATCGACAGTTGGTGGGGTCGCTTATGTATCTGGTCAATACACGACCCGATATATGTTATGCAGTTAACCAGCTTTCGCAAGCTATGGTTAAGCCTACCAAGCTCTCTCTTGGAAGCGAGGCAAGCATGTATTGAGATATCTAGGAGGCACATATCCCGAGTCAGGATATGGTTGACGTAGTACAGACAGTCGGATGAGGTGAAGTTGTGTGGCTTCACGGATGCAGATTGGGCAGGGAGCCCAACAGACAGAAAGAGCACATCTAGAGGGATTTTCAGTATCGGGTCGACAACAGTTTCTTGGTACAGCGGGAAGTAGAGATCCGTGGCACTCAGTTCAGCAGAGGCTGAGTATATGGCATCGATTTTGGCTGCATGCGAGGCTATATGGATGAGGAAGATCCTGGTCGGGTTGTTCGGTTCACACTTAGAGCCTACTGTGATTTATTGTGATAATCAGAGTTGCATCAAACTCTCGGTTAATCCAGTATTTCATGATAGATCTAAACACATTGACATTCGGTATCATCATATCAGAGATTGTGTGCAGCGGAAGATCATGTTACTTTCATACATTCCTACGGAGGATCAGGATGCTGATATCTTGACGAAGGCGCTCACCAGGAGAAAATTCGAATACCACGGGGGCAGGATAGGGGTTGCAGATAATCCTTATCTTGTTGAGAGGGAGTGTTGAGATTGCAACAAGATGATGAGCTTAGTGGAAAGAAGTCGCCTTCACTAAGTGGGCCCGCAGGCTATTTTTGGCGCAAAGTCTATTTTTTAGACTATGTCTATTTTTAGACATATGGATCATGTTCTATGAGTTGCAGGATGCTATTTGTGGATGGTTGGTCAAGTCGGAAAAAATAGATGGACTTCTATTTTTAGACATATTGGGCGGAATCTATTTTTAGATTGTCAGTCTAAAAATAGATATGTCGAATATTATTAGCTCTTAATAATATTTAGACTCTAAACATTATCTTATTCTCTTGGAGCACTTCAGTTAAGTGCATAGATGTGGCACAGGAGCTGATAGAAGGAATTATGCTATTCCTAAGGGTTAAGTGGAGCTATTGCATGGATACTTCAGTTAGAACTCATGTGACAGAGTTTGGTGTAGTTGATTGAGGAAGTTAGTGGAGTTGTATTCAGTTTAACTAATCTAAACATAGTTGAGCTATTTGTATTCAGTTTAACTAATTGATACAATTAGTGAGAGTGGTGTGAATTAATTATTAATTAATTCACTAATTATAAACTCATTAATCAACTAAAGAATGCATCGGTTAACTTCAGTGCATGGACAGTTTCAGTGGAGACTAGTGCAGAAATAGGTGAAAGAGCAGGTTAACTATCAGTTGTGACTATATTGTTGCTATTTGCAACACACAGATAGGTGGAGAAGCCCATGAGGATTGCGCAGTTCAAGCCAGGTGGTTTATCTATTTAATGAAGCCATCCCATAGCATTAATTACGCAATAGAGGCTGGCTATCAAGTGGCAAAAGATTGGAGCATGTGTTTTTCTAGATCTAGCTTGATAGTGTGTAGCAATTGAGGGTGTGCATGAGAGCTTGTGAGGAGCTTTTGTACTATGATTGTTACATGATCTCCATGACATATAATATACGGATAGTTGGGGTTTTCAGCTTTAAGCTTTCCCATTAAATACTGTGTTCATATGTGTGATTGTTTGTGGTTTTAATGTATGCATGCAATTGATTTTATTTCCGCATGTGATGATCAATGGTAGAAGAGATTTTGTATTATGCATGAAGCTAAAATAGTGTGTGATCAGGAGAATCTCGGTGAATAATATATCAGTTATTCAAATTTCTACACATTATTCTCTGATTTTGTCTTTTGACATAGCACGCTTGAGCAAAAGCCAAGTCTGCAAGCGCTGTTGAGCACACGGGTGTTTCTGAGCGGAAATCCCAACCTTTGCTTTGGGGGACTTCGAGTGCCTGCCCAAGGAAGGAAAATTTCATCTTATTCGATTCAGTAGTAGTAGCGCAGAGCAAGAGTAACAGCACAAAGCAAGATTAGCAGCGCAGTGACTACGTAGTGCTGGGAGAGAGACATTCGAGGTGCTGAGGAGTGCAGGGATTTGGTGGGGAAGTTGAGAACTTCCTAACAGGGATATTGCACACATTTTGGGAGCCATCTGTAGCATAATTTCCAGGAGCACAAATTTATCTAGCAACGTAGAGATCCAAGCCCAAGAGGGCCAATTTCCATGGTCGGGCATTCCACAAATCCTTCACGGGTTTTTGTGGGTTTCATGAGTAGAGTCTGGGGTTAAAAGCCCAGAATTTTCTGAACAGTAACACTTCTAGAGGAGTAACAACAACATTCTGGCCAGGGACAACGCAGAGCTACAGCCACACAGTGTACTTTTTAGGGGGGATTTCAAGCTTTACTCAAAGGCTATCTTTATCTTGCCTTGAGCAAGCCCAGGTGCCTTCATTCCAACACCTCTATTGTACAAAATTTCCAGATATAAATAAAATGGCTCAGTTGTATTTTGTGGCTCAAATGGTGTTTTAATGATGTGTTTATTTTTGCTGTTTGCTTAATGTCTTTGTAGCCTGTTATTACTGTAATTATCAAAGCTCATAGACTTGGCTCATCCTGTGGAGAGCAGCCCAGTCTATATGACACCAGAAGACAAGAAGAACTCTACTTATAGAAGACATCGGTACAGGAGCACAAAAAGGGAGATCGAAGTCACTCCAGACCCTGTGGATAGAGAGCTGGAGGTTGAAGAGAAGAGTATGGGGGACATAGTAGAGAAGCAGAGTAAGGAGGAGGAGTTTGCTCATCTCTTGCTAAAAGCAGTGCAAGATCTCTCCACGAATATCGAGGAGATGGGACACCAGAGCAATAATGGGAGCAAGGGAAAGACAATTCAAGTAGAGTTCCAAGTGGGAAAAGGATCTGGCACCTCACAGTACCAGGCATCACAAAACCCAAATATGGCTATAGTGCCTTATACACCTCCCAGATCTACTATACCCACATTCTTAGCATCAGGAGGAGGAGGACCTCAAGAGCAGGAGGAGACTCCATTCGAAGAGTATTTCATAGAGTACCAATCTTATGGCCCAGAGTTTGGGAGGGCCATCACCTTCAAAGACTTCTGCAAATGAAAGGTAGCAACAAACCCAAGGGACAAATCAGAGGAGGCTACACGCAGGGTAGTGATTTGCAGCGTGTTGACCACACATTGTCAACGACCCCATAGCAGTACACCCCCATTTTTTCAAATGGGTTTCATCATGTTCGACGTGTTCGCGCCATTCAGATTCCATCGACAGCCGACAATTTTATGAACGATGTAAACCCATTCTGCATGTTTATGATGTAAATGATCTAAGTAAGACCACCATGTATGTAACAACCTAGGTAAGCCTAGTATGTTGGTGACGATTTCTATCTTAGGAGGTTTTTTGTCTCACTGATTTGCTTGTGTTTTTCGACACAATTGATCGGCAGAGTTTTCCCCTCCAGCTTCACCCCAAAGCTAGGGTGGATTTTGTCATCAAGATGCTAAGTGAGTCTTAGTGTTTTCTATCGAGTCTTTGTAAAGTAATCTGGGAATGATCTTAGCTAATTGGCTAGACCATTTTATTATAGATTGCTAGGTCTACTGGATCATGTTTTGAGTCGCAGAATTGGGTAACAATTTGAGGGTCTATACGAATGGGTATTCCCCCTTTATGTGTCTAAATGTATTTATCTTATGTAAAGAGGGTTGGAAAAATAACTAAATCCCCTCTTAGTTAATTAATTAAATTTTCTAGCCAAATTAATTAAAAAATCCTAAGTCAAAAATTTAATTAATTTTAAGTCCTAGGTGAGTTAAAATTATTCAAAGGCAAAATTCGTGGGTCCTTAAAAAATAAATTTTTAAAGGTCTCAAGCCAAGGGAATATTGAGAATTTCAAGAAATTTTGGACCCTTGGGCCTTGGGGGTTAAGTCAAAGTCAAAATTTTGAGGTAATTAACTCAAAAATATTATTTTTGAGTTAATTAAAAATAAATTAAATGATAAATTCGAATTTCGTCAAAATTATAATTTCGACGATCCAGATTAAAAGATGATCAAATCTTTTCGACGGTCGAAATTACTTTGACATGGATCAACTGAACTAGCCGTTGGAGATTTTATCTTATAAATTAGAGGTCTTTGTTAGTCTTTGAATTCATCCGATCTCTGGATCGTGCACTTGCTCTTGAAGCTCTCTTGTAATATTTTCTGGAATAATACAAATGAAGACTTTGGGGTTTTATCTTGATGGTGGTGTTCCTCTTCAGCATTTTATGGTAAACTTGTTCTTAATATTTTGCTGGTGATTATTCTAATGGATTGTTGATTATGTAGAGTAATTTTGGGTACAGGAACCTTGCCCAGGTTACTAGATATAGGGTAAAAATATTAATTAGATCGAGCTAACTGTTATCTCTAGCTCATGAAAATTTTATGTTTTATAACTATTTCTCTATTAAAACTGGGCATTTGGGGAAGTCCTAGTTTGGATCAGCTGACTCCCAGGAGATAAGATTTGAAGAGCCCTCCGGATCTAATTCCCCGGGTTTATCTTAAATTCCGTTTTTTGCAGGGTTCTTTTTGGGCTTGTGCCTCTCTCTTAAATTTTTATTTTCTAAATTGTGCTGAACCGTTTTAAATCTGGCCAAGAGGGTTTCTGATTTGTAAATTAGCAGTGTAAATCCCACTCATTTTTTTTTAATTCACCAAAATTTTTTGTGGTTTGCTTTTTACTGTGTACATATACTGTTTTACAAGGTTTGCTGGTTTCTAGTTTCTTGTTCTGTGCAGGTTCTACATGGAGATTTTCAGAAAATTTTGAGATCTGGCCTCAGGATTGTTTTGGATTGCAGATCTGGGCAGCATTGTGCCTCAAGATCAGGATTTTGCAGAAATATTTCACTCAAATTCTGAGTTGTTGTGTAGGTTTTACTGTTGGACAGAAGGAGAAATTTGCAAACTTTCACTGCCTGTTTGTTGTCAATCCTCTGCCTGTTCGATTGCATCCTCGCTGCTATCCGTATGTTTTCCTTTTCCTCAACCTGCAAAACATTCTGTGTTAGTTTTTCCTCCGGCAGCCTTCCTCCCTTTCCTTGTACGCTACCTTTTTGCCCCCTCTTCCTCCACGCATCACATTGCTTGAGCTCTCCCACAGCCCATCCGTATGCTGCCCATCTTTGCCACAGTCTGCATCCTCAACGTCTCTCCCTTACCTGCACTCTCCTTCACGTCGACCGTCATCCTCATCGCTGTAGCTGCTCCCTTTTTCCGTTGTTGCCCTTTACGTTTCCTACCGGTGGCTTCTTGCAGTCGTTTTCCCTTGCAACTGCTCCCTCATTCATCCCTCGCGTCCCTCCTTTCCATCTGTGGCAACTCCCTCTCTCCCATTCCGACTCCCTCTTCACGTTGCTGTCTTAGACTTCGACCTGCATACAAGAAACAAAACAAAAAAATATTGAACGCATTCCTAATGTTAACCCTTTATTTTGTTTTATTTCGATTTTGATTTTTTTTTATGGGCATTTTAGGTTTGATTTTTTTTTAAATTTCGTTTAGATTTATTTTCCATTTGTCTTTTAGTTTCAACTTTAGACTTTTGCATTTAGTTTAATTTAAATTTAGGATTTGATTTATTTTTGTTTTTATCTTTTTAGAAACTATAAAAAGTAAAAAATGTTAAATTTTTTTAATTTTTTAATTTTGTAGAACTTTAGTTTTAGTTGTATATATATTTTTGTTTTCATTAACTTTTAGATTTAAAATATATATATATATATATATATATATATATATATATAAATAAATTTAAAAAAAAAATTATAAAATGAAAAATTCCAAAATTATTAACTTTTTTTCATTTTTAGACTTTAAGCTTTAGTTGTATATACATTTTTTAGTTTTAGTTTTATTAACTTTAGATTTAAAAGAAAATATAAAAAATATAAAAAAATTTAGAAGACTTTAAAAAATTTAAAAATTTTAAATAGTCAAGTTAAGCTTTAATTTTCTATCTAAAGTTTGACTATAGGTTTCTGAATTGGAATTATTTGGAATATCATAAATTCGGAAATATTGGAAATATTTGGCATTTAATTTCGATGGTACCCTCATGATAATATTTTTTATCTCGAATTTAAATCGTTGGTTCAAAGTAATTTTCTACTTAGCTGTGGTTGATGAGCTTTAATTGTGGTTTTAAATTACTTGAAATTGGTAATTAATTGTTCAAGTTAACTTTGGGAATATTTCAAGTGATGATAAATCGCATGTCTTTATCGAGCATTGTTAATACATAATTGTGAAGGTGTTTTATTGAATATCATTGTGGTTGATTAATTTTCATAGCAGCAATTACATATCATTTACTTGATCTTAAATTTATAACGAGATATTTTGACTCCATAAGGCACTGGTTTTAAAGTTTTGAATCTAATTGGATCTGTAAAATCTCATGGATCTTAACAAGTATTTCGTTATTTAGCTGTGTCTCCTGAATTGGTTGGTCTCCAACCAGTTCTCCTTCTTCATTTTCGTTAGGGTCTACCTCCAGCTTGCAAGGAGACAACTTAGATAGAGAGATTGGGGATCAGGGTGACAGCTCCCGATCTGAGCCGTTGTCGCAGTACCTAGAAATTCTATTCGACAACATTTTTTGGCGTCGTTGCCGGGGATAGAGTTTTTTTGTCCTTGGTCTTAGCGACATTTTCCAATTTTCTAATCTTTTTCTCGCCATTCATTAGCTCATCGCACGGCATAGCATTTTTTGGCGTCATTTCATCATCATATCTTTTATCATATCACTAATCATTTCATCATTCACACCTTTAGCACTTGGACATTTCGGTTGGCTTCTTGTTTGGGTGGCGACTCCACTTATTCATCTATTTACTCCCAGACAAGAATCCCCCCCTGATATCCATCGGCTACTCTCGATTATTTCTTCTGTTTTAGAATTAGTTTCATGTTCAAGTGGCGACTCCAATTCTTTCATTTCTTACAAGAGTTCCTGCTAAGAAGCTCGCTTCTTGAGGACCTTTTGACTATTTTTGAACACATATCTCTTTCTCTAACATCCACTTAACCTTTAAGCAGGTCATCATTAATGACACCTTTCATGACATGCCAGAAGAGGCCATTTCTAAATTGCCTTTTTTCTCAGGTGGTAATGTAGCCATTGATCTAGAGCATCTATCGACAGTCACTTTTATAATAAATAAATATTGTCGTCCTTCACAATATAATCATGAAGATGTCACGATACGTATCTTTGGCTATTCCTTAAAAGGTGATGCTATCGATTGGTTTAGAAATTGTCCTGAGGAGTATTTTTATTGTTTACAACACATGATCAATGCTTTTAAAGATAAATATATAAAACAAGCTGACTTGCCTTGTGCCCCCAGTACTATGCAAAGAATTGAAAGTGATCTTGTAGAGAACTCAACTATCAACAGAAAGGTCCAGGACAATTCTCAAGATGAATCCACTTGTACCACGACAACACAAATCCATGATGGTGGTGAAGTAGAAACAAGTTGTCAAATTAGTGTTGAAAACGATAAGCATCTTGTTAACGAATTGATTCAGATGGTTAAGGATATACAACTAAATCAAGCTCAGATAATTAAGAATATGGAACTTAATCAAGAAAAAATAATAGTGGATCACGCCAGGGAAATTGATTCTATGCAGAGTAGGTTATTGGCCTTAGAAGAAAAACATATCAAGGAAATGACGATCATGGAAACAAATCATGAGAAGGAGATGAACTGTATGCAAAATTTCTTCATGGCCATGAAAGCGGATAATGATAAAATGATTCAAAACATGGAAGCTAACCAAATCAATCTTCAAAATAGGATAAATGCCATTGAAGCAAGTCATGCATAGGAAATAAATGTCATGGAAAACAGGTTAAAGATGATGGAAGTTAATCATACTAATCAGATGTCTCTTCAACACAATTTGTTGACTATTGAAGGGAGTCATGTGAAGGAAATTACTGTTGTTAATGTTAAGCATTCTAACAAATGAGTGATATTCAAAATAAGTTGGAAAAAATGGAAAGATCACACATGCAGAATTTCCAACCCAAGTCATATTTGTCAACAGATGATAGGCCTCCCAGTTTGCTGAAGCAATTTCCATCTCATCACACGGAGGTCACTTTTCCCATTAAGGAAAAATTAACTATGGTTACAAAGGACGTTAAGAAAGACCAAGGTTATGTGTCACCATTGACAGAGTATATTCAGAATCAGATCGGTCACACTCCAGGTTCATCAAAAGTTTTGTACAAACATTTTCAGGATAAGGACAAGAAATCTACAGTGGTCTCATTACTGACATCACAGCCCACTAAGAAGAAGAGAAAAAAACAGAAAAGAAGAAGTAAGCGGTTTGATCCGTCTGATGGCCGGGAGCAACTTGACATTCGGATAAGACAGAGTCCTACAATATGCAAGATTGGACATGGCACATCTGAAAAGCAACCTACAGACTTGCCTGAAAGCAGGCAAATGTTCAACATGCACTATATTGAGCACATCTGATGCCACAGGGCATCCTTTGTATTGTATCTCTAACCCTACACCTTGTTATTTCAGCATTCATTTTGCAGTTAGAGTAGATTTACTTTTCATGTTAAGTAGAATAATAAATGAAAGAAGAGCTTCTATTTTTCATGTGCTTAATGTTATATGATGATATTTGGATGGACATTACTTATGTAATTTTGTGTGTTGCTTGGATACAGATTCTGGATTCTCACATTCCTTCGATGAAGCAACGTGTCCCCAAGTCGAGCCAGATGTTGACCACACTTTGTCAACGACCCCATTGCAGTACACCTCCATTTTTTCAAATGGGTTTCATCATGTTCGACGTGTTCGCGCCATTCAGATTCCATTGACAACCGACAATTTTATGAATGATGTAAACCCATTTTGCATGTTTATGATGTAAATGATCTAAGTAAGATCACCATGTATGTAACAACCTAGGTAAGCCTAGTATGTTGGTGACGATTTCTATCCTAGGAGGTTTTTTGTCTCACTGATTTGCTTGTGTTTTTCGACACAAATGATCCGCAGAGTTTTCCCCTCTGGCTTCACCCCAAAGTTAGGGTGGATTTTTTCATCAAGATGCTAAGTGAGTCTTAGTGTTTTCTATTGAGTCTTTGTAAAGTAATCTGGGAATCATCCTAGCTAATTGGCTAGACCATTTTATTACAGATTGCTAGGTCTACTGGATCATGTTTTGAGTCGCAGAATTGGGTAACAATTTGAGGGTCTATACGAATGGGTATTCCCCCTTTATGTGTCTAAATTTATTTATCTTATGTAAAGAGGGTTGGAAAAATAATTAAATCACCTCTCAGTCAATTAATTAAATTTTCTAGCCAAATTAATTAAAAAATCCTAAGCCAGAAATTTAATTAATTTTAAGTCTTAGGTGATTTAAAATTCTTGAAAGGCAAAATTCGTGGGTCCTTAAAAAATAAATTTTTAAAGGTCCTAAGCCAAGGGAATATTGAGAATTTCAAGAAATTTTGGACCCTTGGGCCTTGGGGGAAATAAATTAAATGATAAATTCGAATTTCTTCAAAATTATAATTTCGGCGGTCTAGATTAAAAGATGATCAAATCTTTTCGACGGTCGAGATGACTTTGACATGGATCAACTGAACTAGCCGTTGGAGATTTTATCTTATAAATTAGAGGTCTTTGTCAGTCTTTGAATTCATCCAATCTCTGGATCGCGCACTTGCTCTTGAAGCTCTCTTGTAATATTTTCTGGAATAATACAATGAAGACTTTGGGGTTTTATCTTGATGGTGGTGTTCCTCTTCAGCATTTTATGGTAAACTTGTTCTTAATATTTTGTTGGTGATTATTCTAATGGATTGTTGATTAATGGCTCTTGTAAAGTAATTTTGGGTACAGGAATCTTGCCCAGGTTACTGGATCTAGGGTAAAAATATTAATTGGATCGAGCTCACTGTTATCTCTAGCTCATGAAATTTTTATGTTTTATCACTATTTCTCTATTAATTTGACAGTTTAACTTTAAGTTTGCAGAAATCTTCCGGATTTAAAACTGGGCGTTTGGGGAAGTCCTAGTTTGGATCAGCTGACTCCCAAGAGATAAGATTTGAAGAGCTCTCCGGATCTAATTTCCCGGGCTTATCTTAAATTCCGTTTTTTGCAGGGTTCTTTATTGGGCTTGTGCCTCTCTCTTAAATTTTTATTTTCTAAATTGTGCTGAACCGTTTTAAATCTGGCCAAGAGGGCTTCTGATTTGTAAATTAGCAGTGTAAATCCCGCTCATTTTTTTTTAATTCACCAGAATTTTTTGGGGTTTGCTTTTTATTGTGTACATATACTGTTTTACTAGGTTTGTTGGTTTCTAATTTCTTGTTTTGTGCGGGTTCTACATAGAGATTTTCAGAAAATTTTGAGATCTGGCCTCAGGATTGTTTTGGATTGCAGATCTGGGCAACATTGTGCCTCAAGATCAGGATTTTGCAGAAATATTTCACTCAAATTCTGAGTTGTTGTGTAGGTTTTACTATTGGACAGAAAGAGAACTTTGCAAACTTTCACTGCCTGTTTGCTGTCAATCCTCTGCCTATTCGATTGCATCATTGCTGTTGTTCGTATGTTTTCCTTTTCCTCAACTTGCAAAACATTCCGTGTTAGTTTTTCCTCCGGCAACCTTCCTCCCTTTCCCTGTACGCTGCCTTTTTGCCCTCTCTTCCTCCACGCATCACATTGCTTGAGCTCTCCCACAGCCCATCCGTACGCTGCCCATCTTTGCCACAGCCTGCATCCTCAACGTCTCTCCCTTACCTGCACTCTCCTTCACGTCGACCGTCATCCTCATCGTTGTATCCGCTCCCTTTTTCCGCTACTTCCCTTTACGTTTCCTACCAGTGGCTCCTTGCAGTCGTTTTCCCTTGCAGCTGCTCCCTCATTCATCCCTCGCGTCCCTCCTTTCCATCTGCAGCAACTCCCTCTCTCCCATTCCGACTCCCTCTTCACGCTGTCGTCTTAGACTCCGACCTGCATACAAGAAACGAAACAAAAAAATATTGAACGCATTCCTAATGTTAACCCTTTATTTTGTTTTATTTCGATTTTGATTTTTTTAATGGGCATTTTAGGTTTGATTTTTTTTAAAATTTCGTTTAGATTTATTTTCCATTTGTCTTTTAGTTTCAACTTTAGACTTTTCGTTTAGTTTAATTTAAATTTAGGATTTGATTTATTTTTGTTTGTATCTTTTTAGAAACTATAAAAAATAAAAAATGTTAAATATTTTTAATTTTTGAATTTTGTAGAACTTTAGTTTTAGTTGTATATATATTTTTGTTTTCATTAACTTTTAGATTTAAAAAAAAGAAAGAAAATATAAAAATAAAAAAAATTATAAAATTTCAAAATTTCAAAATTATTAACTTTTTTTCATTTTTAGACTTTAAGCTTTAGTTGTATATACATTTTTTTGTTTTAGTTTTATTAACTTTAGATTTAAAAGAAAATATAAAAAATATAAAAAAAAATTAGAAAACTCTCAAAAATTTAAAAATTTTAAATAGTCAAGTTAAGCTTTAATTTGCTATCTAAAGTTTGACTATAGGTTTCTAAATTGGAATTATTTGGAATATCATAGATTCGGAAATATTGGAAATATTTGGCATTTAATTTCGATGGTACCCTCATGATAATATATTTTATCTCGAATTTAAATTGTTGGTTCAAAGTATTTTTCTGCTTAGCTGTGGTTGATGAGCTTTAATTGTGGTTTTAAATTACTTGAAATTGGTAATTAATTGTTCAAGTTAACTTTGGGAATATTTCAAGTGATGATAAATCGCATGTCTTTATCGAACATCGTTAATACATAATTGTGAGGGTGTTTTATTGAATATTATTGTGGTTGATTAATTTTCATAGCAGTAGTTACATATCATTTACTTGATCTTAAATTTATAATGGGATATTTTGACTCCATAAGGCATTGGTTTTAAAGTTTTGAATCTAATTGGATCTGTAAAATCTCGTGGATCTTAACAAGTATTTGGTTATTTAGCTGTGTCTCCTGAATTGGTTGGTCTCCAACCAGTTCGCCTTCTTCATTTTCGTTAGGGTCTACCTCCAGCTTGCAAGGAGACAACTTAGATAAAGAGATTGGGGATCAAGGTGACAGCCCCCGATCTGAGCCGTTGTCGCAGTACCTAGACATTCTGTGCGACAACACAACGTACTGTGGGAAGGTTGTTCTTCTCAACTTTTGACGACTCCTCTAATAGTTCAGCCAAGGCATGGGTGGCGAAGCTGGATGTTTACTTCCAATTGAACCAAATGAACGAAACCTAGGCAATCAAGGTTGCCACGCTGCACTTGGAGGGAGAAGCTCATGATTGGTGGTTCCATGGGTTGACTATGCTGGGTCACACAGGGGTGACAACGTATGATGATTTCACTAGGAGGGTGCTTGAGAGGTTTGAGATGAAGGACCCAAAGGTGTATTTTGGGGAGCTGACCAAGCTCAAGCAAATTGGGAACGCAGAGTTGTGCATTTCAGAGTTTCCAAGGTTGTTAGTGATGGTTCCAGATCTGTCCGAGTCCAGGAGGATATACATGTTTGTTGAGGGGTTGGCAGAACCATTACAAGGCCTAGTGAGGTCCAACAAACCTGCTACACTACAGGATGCAGTGGGGAGGGCTAGAGACTTGCAGGATGCCCTACCCAGGGCTAGAGCACCACTGCCCAACAGACCGGGGTTCCAGCAGAAGGGAAGAGACATGATTGCTCCACCCCTGAGAGGCAACCAGGGACAGGGGCAACTAGATGATGAGACCATGAGGGATCTTCGGAGGAAGAAACTCTGCTTTACTTGCCATGAGCCATGGGCACTAGGGAAGGCACACTACATAGAGGTCTTCTCAGAAAGTGATGGGGATGAGGAGACATTCTTTGAGATGGGAGGAGAGGACAACGCAACACCCTAAGAGGGAGGGCCTCCATGTCGACCCCCACTGACAACAGGAGGATCTGCGTTTGCATCTTCAAGAGGGGTCCTCGCATCACTGCGTAAGGTACCCAAGTATTTGATTCTACAAATTTGAGGGACAATGCAAGGACAACGTGTCTCAGTGTTAGTGGATTGTGGAGCCACTCACAACTTCATTGATGCCTAGATGGTGCAAAGGAGGGGCATTGCTACATAGGGGTTCGAGGGAGTTTCAGTGTTGATGCCAAGAGATAGGACCATGTAGTGCACACGGTATGTCCCAGCGCTGACTATGACCATGGGGAATTGCTCCATGGCTGACCACTTCTTCGTGGTTTAAATTCTGGACACCAACATAGTGTTGGGAGTCTAGTGGCTCTACACACTTGACAGAGTCACCACTGATTGGAAGAGATTGGAGATGGAGTTTCTGGACACGGATGGCAAACCGGTGTTGCTGAGGGGCATGCACTCATACCAACCACAAACAATCTCTGCTCACAGGATGGAGGCCGATTTGAGACGTGGAAATATAGAGTGGGTCGTAGAGTTGAGAATCTTTGAGGATGGGTGTGTGACAAAGGCACCACATCTAGAGATTCAGGCCATCCTTGACAGGTACCTAGTAGTATTTGGAGATATACCGCCGGGCCAGCCACCTGGCCGAGGATTTGAGCACACCATTGAGCTGGAGCACGAGGTGCAAGCAGTGATTACTACCCCCTATAGGCATCCTAAGGCCTACAGGGATGAGATAGAGAGAGCCATTCAGGAGCTCTTAGCATTGGGGCACGTCAAACCCAATTATAGTCCTTTTGCTTCTTCAGTAGTCCCAGTGAAGAAAAAGGATGGATCGTTCAGGATGTGTATCGATTATAGGGCCATGAATAAGAAGACCATGAAGAACCGCTACCCCATCCCACAGATTGACGAGTTGAGGGATGAGCTGAGGGGAGCTAAGTTCTTCTCGAAGATCGATCTGTGGTCTGGGTACCATCAAATCCGGGTGAGGGACAAGGATGTCCCTAAGACTGCGTTCATATGTCATTATGGGCACTTTGAGTTTTTGGTGATGCCCTTTAGGCTTTCGGCTAACCAATGCTCCAACCACATTCTAGTCTTGCATGAACCACATATTCCGTGGCCAATTGAGGAAGTTCATGCTGGTGTTCTTCGATGATATCTTGATCTATAGTCGGATTTGGGAGGAGCACTTGTAGCATGTGGAGGCAGTGCTGCGTATCCTAGAGGAGCAACAGTTTTACGTAAATTTGTCCAAGTGTGAGTTCGGATTGACCGAGATGCTCTATTTGGGGCATATAATCGGTGTTGATGGAGTGAGGGTGCATGAGGAGAAGAACAGGGCCATCCAGGATTGGCCAGAGCCCAAGAACGTGATGGAGCTTTGGGGCTTTGTGGGTATATGCACCTACTATCGGAAGTTTGTGAAGGGCTTCTCACAGTAAGTAGCACCCCTTACGGACTTGACCAAGAAGGGGGCCTTCATTTGGACCACAACAGCGTAAAAGGCTTTTGAGCGCCTCAAGCAGGTGATGAGCAGCTGTCTGGTACTCGCACTTCTTGATTTCACACAGCCCTTTATCTTGGAGTGCGATGCATCAGGAGAAGGAGTGGGGGCAATTTTGATGCAGGGAGGACACCCCATAGCTTTCGAGAGCCGGAATCTATTGCCTCATGAGAGGCTATACTCCATCTATGACAAGGAGATGCTAGCCATCATGCATGCGCTAGCCAAGTTCCGCTAATACCTAGTGGGGAACAGATTTAGAGTGAGAACCGACCACAACAACCTCAGGTTCTTTTTGGAGCAGAAGTAGCTACAGGAGAGGCGACAAATTTGGGTGAGTAAGCTCCAGGCTTACGATTTTGACATTGAGTATGCCAAGGGGAAGCACAACATGGTGACTGATGCATTTTCTAGGAGGTCGACTTCCCTTTCTTTGATGAGCATTGCTCTGGATTGGAAGGCTCACATGTTGGTGGAGTACTCCAAGGATCGGTTTGCATGTGAGGCTGTTAATTTTAGATAACCATGGTATGTTCTATGCTTAGAGTAGTTTACTTCAATCTAAAGTAAATGCTGATAGAACATAAACTAAATCGACAAAAGACAAGCCAAGACAAGAGACACAAATATTCTTGAATTCATCTTATTCAATAGAGAGAGAAAATATATTTTACAGTAGTCAACAGGATGCCCTAGCCAGCAAAGTCTTTGTTGGTCAAACCAACAATTCAGCCTCCAAACAAGCTCGGTCAAACTCAGCCTTTAATCAAAGTCAAACACAACCCAAAATAGTCCACAAATTTGGTCAATGCAATGGTCAAAGTCGGTGGTGAAAACAACGGTCAACGCTACGCAGTCAAAGTCAATGTTTGACCTTGTTTTTTGTGCCTCCAACTATGGCCTCTCCAAATCAGATTTATGACCTCAAAAACACAGTCAAGAGATGAGTGTTGACCCAAAGTCAATGTTGGGCAACGCTGTCTAGTAAAGCCCTAAACCAGTCTGAAAATTGCAGCTTCTTGTTTCACACATGTGGAGGAGAGAGAAGCCTCTAAGGCTGTATGAACCAATCAGATGAGAAAGAGATGTGTGAGATGAATGAATGATGAAATGAGCATCATGTCTCTCCTTTTTATATCCATGACTGTGGGTGTGTGACACAATTTTTGGGGCTTGTGAGCCTACATTACAATTTTGGCCGACCTTGACAAATTGCACGTGTGGAAAAATAAATTCAAAATACAACTTCTGCTCATCCAAACAAGATGATCTTTAGATCAATATTGCACCTCTCCAAAAGAGGAATCCAAAAAAAATATCATCTCCATCATATGAGTAGTGTAACATGGAGTTTGGCCCTAGTTGCCAAATTTAACACTCCCTCTCAACTAGGGAGAACTCCACTTGTCCATCCATCTGTCAACATGTGCAATCCTGTCATCCAATACCATCATGTACTCCATATATCATCATGCAATTCTGTGTCATCCTATTGTCTCTTCTTTGCTGGCTCTGCTCTACTATAAGAGAAATAATAAGAAAATATGATCGAGAGTGAGTCACAAAGACCTTGCCACTCTCCACTGACCCGAATTCAGTTTAGAGGTAAAAACCTCAACCATGATCGAGAGTGAGTCAGAAAGACCTTGCCACTCTCCACTGACCCGAAGTCAATTTAGAGTTAAAAATATCAACCAGACTTGATCTCAAATCAAGTTGTTGGACACATCCCATCCTAGACATAGAGAGTATGACAATACACAATGCGTCCATCGGTAATGCTATGGTCTCTATCCTCATTTCCCAACTCATTGGCCAGATGAGAGGTACTTCCCATGAGTCCCAGAGTACATGGGTAGGATGCTTGTGGGGCATAATTCAAAGAGAGGGTGAACCAACTCAATATCATAACGGTGGGGAAATAGCACACCAACAAGGTGAGGTGAACCTAGCCCTGTGGTTGCTTATAGCTCCAAGTAGTTATCCCCAAGCCCCCTGGAGCTCCCAGAGCTCATAGTCCAACTCAAGCGAGACCCTCACAATAGGGTTTGTCCACGATACCAATCTTTTTACGGAAGGTTAAGAATTTGACCTTCCCAAGGGGCTTCGTGAGAATATCTGCGACTTGCTCATCAGTCCCAATGTGATGGAGCCTTACGATGCCTCGTTGTACCATATCCCGGACAAAGTGGTACGTAATATCAATATGCTTGGATTGGTCGTGGAACACGGGATTCTCAGAAAGACGAATCTCACTTTGGTTGTCACAAAGGATAACGGTGGTATCCAACACATGCCCAAATAGCTCACTAAAGAGCTTTCTCAACCAAACAACTTCACAACAGGCCATACTTGCTGCAATGTTTTCGGTCTCGGCGGTTCTTAGAGCAACCGATTTCTGCTTCCTGCTCATCTAAGAGATCAAAGCAGAACTTAGGGTGAAGCAACATCCAAATGTGCTATTATGATCCACCACACTGTCTGCCCAATCGGCATCAGTATATCCATGGAACCTCATATTCCCGGCATTGTATCTCAGCCAATGGTTGATTGTGCCCCAAAGATATCTCAAGAGATTCTTGGCACCAATCCAGTGAATGTGATGAGGCTCGACCATGTATTGACTCAATGTGTTCACTACAAAACATATGTCCGGACGTGAGTTCACTAAGAATATCAAGGCCCCCACGAGTTGACGATACTCGGTGGGATTTACCAACTCGGGCCCAACAACACTTCCACACAACTTTTTAAAGTTGAGTTCCATTGGAGTAGTCACGGACTTGTAGTCCACCATCCCAAATCTCTCCAGTAGCTTCACAACATATTTTCCCCGAGAAAGGAAAATGTCACCTGGTTTTTGCCATACCTCCAAGCCTAGGAAATAATGCATCAATCCTAGGTCCTTCATCTCGAACTTAGAAGCTAGCTCCCTCTTACATTGATGAATGAGAGGGTCAACACCTGTCAGGAAGAGATCGTCCACATAGAGAACCAGAATGAGAGGCTTCTCATTATCAACCTTAAAATAAAGGTTTCGATCAACATCACTTTGAGTAAAGCCCAACTTCATCAAGTAGCTATCGATCCTCTCATACCAAGCCTTGGGGCTTGCTTCAACCCATAGGGGGCTTTCTTCAACCTGCATATATGTATGTCTCTATCTCGAACTTCGAACCCCAAAGGTTGTTCCACATAGACCTCTTCCTTGATTGAGCCATGTAAGAAGGCAACCTTCACATCCATTTGATGTAGACTCCATCCTTGCGACGCGGCAAGGGCAATGGTCGATCAGATGGTGGTGTAACAGGCAACAAGTGCAAATATTTCATCATAATCTATTTCTTCTTTTTGCGAGAAGCCTCAGGCAACAAATCTTGCCTTGAACTTTTCAGCACTTCATCGGCTCCATGCTTGATCTTGTAGAGCCATTTCGAGGTGATAACAGATTTGTCCTTCGGTCTAGGGACCACATCCTAGGCATCATTCTTCATGATCGACTCATTCCTCGTTCATAGCATCCTTCCAAACTTGATGCTTCACGACTTCTTAAAATGTTCCAGGCTTAGAATGTACAATAGTTCTCATGGATGCTAGCTACCCTTGGTACCTATTCGACTTCTTACTTTCACGGAATGTTCTCCTTGGAGCAATATGTCTCTCAGCATTTTCGAGAGTGTCTCTAAGCCATGAGGGCCTCCTTTTATTTGAAGAAGGTGGATCTATAGGATCCATCAGACCTTCAACTTCGGGCATCGGTTCATCATTCAGTTCTTCCTACCTTCCAACTTCTTCTTCTTTGTCTTCCTTAGAGATAGGAAGATCTATAACCTTCTTGAGGGCAGCATCTTCGTTGAAGGTGACATCATGACATATCTCCACTTCTCTTTGACCAGGCACATAGATTCTATATGCTTTCGAGATTTCACTATAGCCCACAAACATTCCCTTATTTCCATAAGCATCCAACTTGCTTCTCTTTTCTTTCGGCACATGAAAATATATGGGACTTCCAAAAACTCTAAAATGAGAGACATTAGGCTTCTTACCAGAGAAGACTTCTTCGGGAGTTTTGGAGTCCAATGCAAAATGTGGGCATCTATTTTGAACATACACAGCGGTGTTGGCAGCTTCTCCCCATAGGAACTTCGGAAGACCTTGGTCATAAAGCATGGCATGGGCAACTTCCAAAATGGTTCTTTTCTTCCTTTCAACAACACCATTTTGCGCAGGAGTATACATAGTAGTGGTCTCCCTCTTAATGCCAACTTCCTTGCAATAGTCATTGAATTCATTTGACTCATATTCGGTTCCATTATCGGTCCTCAAAATTTTGATCTTCTTCCCAATTTGATTTTCAACCAAGGCCTTGAAGGTGCAGAACCACTTGAATGCGTCGTCCTTATTTTTCAAAAAGTATATTCAATTTTTGCGGGAGAAGTCATCTATAAAAGTGATACAATATAAGCATCCTCCCAATGATGTTACGGGCAACATACCTGTCAAACCAGAAGGTAACTCCTCAAATCAGAATGTGTTATTGAATGAAGAATGAACATGCATTTATACATGGAGGTGAGGCTATTAGGATTCATCTCCCAATGACTCTTGGCCTTCCTTATTTCCCAATATTATTTATTATACAAAATTAAATATCCACACCCATCCCATAGGATTAGGTGTCAACATTCCCCCCTTTAATCCGAAGGGATGTTGGTGAGCCCAAGCATTGATCTGAACTTTTCAAACTTTTCTCTTCCAAGTGCTTTGGTGAAGATATCAGCAGTTTGCTCATTTGTGGAACAATGATGTAGATGGATGGTTTTGGCCTAAACATGATGTCGAATTAGATGGTACTTTGTATTGATGTGCTTTGTTCGATCATGGAACTTTGGGTTCTTGGCCAACTTTATTGCAGAAGTGTTGTCGATCATGAGTGGTGTGGAGTACATTTGTTTCATCTGCAAATCTTCCAGGATTTTCCGGAGCCACACAATTTCCTTTGTTGCTTCAGCTGCTGCCACATATTCTGCCTCAGTCGTGGAATCTGCTGGAACTGACTGTTTGCGTGATCTCCATGAGACGGCTCCTGATCCAAGACTCATGGTGTAACCTGTAGTAGACACCCCTGTTTCTTTGTCGCCATCAAAGTCTGAATCAGAGTATCCGATCAAGCTGAAGTCGCCTACTTGTGTATATTTGAGTCCAAAGTCTTGAGTCCCCTTCAAGTACCTTAACACTCTTTTCGCAGCAGACCAATGTCCTTCACAAGGTTTTTGCATGAACCTTGAGAGGATTCCAACATCAAATGAAATGTCAAGTCTGGTGGTGGTTAGGTAGATAAGACTTCCTACAAGCTGTCTATACTTAGTTGCATCCTCAAATTCCTTCCCTTCAATAGATGTGAGCTTCAAGTTTTGTTCCATTGGAGTGGTTAAGGGATTACAGTCATCCATGCCAAATTTGTTCAAGAGATCTCCAATGTACTTCTTTTGAAAAAGAAATATAAATTTAGGATGTTGAATTACTTCAATACCCAGATAGTAATGAACATGACCCAAATCAGTCATTTCAAAACCTTTCTTCAATTCTTTCTTCATGGATGCAATATAGCTCTCATTGTTTCTTGTTATCAAAAGATCATCTACATATACCACAAGATATACAACTGTTTTTCCAACTTTCTTAACAAACAAAGTTGCATCATCAAGATCAAAATGTTTGAAGTCAAGTTTCAGAAGATGCTCGGTCAATTTCTCATACCAGGCTCGTGGTGCTTGCTTGAGGCCATACAAGGATTTTATAAGCTTGCAGACTTTGTGTTCTTGACCCTTTACCACAAATCCTTCTGGCTGGGACATATAAAATTTCTCCTTTAGATCTCCATTCAAGAAGGCTGTTTTTACATCCATCTGATGGACTTTCCATCCATTCTGAGCTGCTAAGGCAAAGAGAGTCCGGATGGTGGTCCATTTTGCTGTGGGAGCAAAATTTTCTTCATAATCGATTCCTTCCTTTTGTGCAAAACCTTTTGCCACAAGCCTGGCCTTGTGCTTGTCAAGTGAGCCGTCTGCTTTGTACTTGTTCTTGTAGACCCACTTACAGCCAATTGGTTTCGTTCCCAAAGGCGGATCAACCAGCTTCCAAGTGCCATTCTTTATCGAGGCATCATACTCCTTCTGCATCGCTTCTTTCCATTCATCATGAGAAGCGGCTTCTTTGAAGGAAGTTGGTTCATGATCTGTAGACAAACTCAATTCACAGTTATAAGCAACATCCATATCAACAGGAGAATCAGAATTATCTACATCACCTTCGATTTGTTGAGTGGAACTTCTTGTTCCTGTTTTCCAACCTCATCAGGATGAACATTCTCCAGTGTCTTTGTCAGCCATTTGGGAGGACCTTTCTGAGATGGCCCAGGCTGTTCAGTTGACTAAGTTGGGATTGATTCAAGATTCAATCTCCCAATTCTGTCAATCACATCATCCAATGTGTCATCCATGGTTGTTTCTTCATGTGGGGGAGAGAGTGCTTCGGGACATGATTCCACAGTTTGATTCAATATCGGAATCCCCCCTTCAAGATGTGGAATCACATTATCAAATTCTTGGAAGGACTTTGCATGTGTGAATCTATCTAGGCGATCAAGTTGCCGCTCAACAACCTTGTCACTCTTGGAAGATTCAAGAAATATGACATCTCTTGCTATCACAAACTTCTTATTTGCTTCATCATAGAGGCGATATCCTTTGGAGGTATTGGAGTACCCCAAGAAGATACATTTTCTGCTTCTAGCACCAAGTTTTTTCCTTTGACCCTTGGGTATCAAGGCATAACAGGTGGACCCAAAGACCCTGAAATGCTTTACCGAAGGAATGTGGCCATGCCACATTTCAAAAGGAGTTTGTTTCTAATTGAACTTGAAGGACACCTATTCTTTATGTAAACAGCACATAGAACTGCATCAGCCCAAAACATCAATTTTACATTCTTGAAAAATAACATGGAGCGAACCATATTTAAGATGGTTCTGTTCATTCTTTCAGCTACACCGTTCTGTTGTGGATTATATGGCACAGTGGTTTGATGTTTGATTCCATGTTGACGAAGATAATTTTCAAATTCGTTTGAAGTGTATTCTTTTCCATTATCAGTGCGTAGAGAGCCAATATGTGTTTGTGCATCATTTTCAATCCATGCATGAAAATTCTTGAATGTTTGAAAAGCATCAGACTTATTCTTCAATAAGTAAATCCAACACATTCTGGTGTAGTCATCAATAAATGTCATCATGTATTTATTTCCATTTGCAGAAGCAATAGGCATAGGGCCACATAAATATGAATGAGCAAGCTCAAGTTTTCTATGTGCTCTGGAGTGTGAATCATGAAATGGATGTTTGCTATGCTTTCCTAGAATACAAGCATCACATTCCTTAGGTTTTCTAGGAATTGTAGGTAGTCCATTAACACCATTTTTCTTCAACAAACGAAGGCTGTCATAGTTTAAGTGTCCAAATCTAGCATGCCATAAAAGACTTGATGGGAATGTATCTTCATCATGATGTGAACTGAATGCAAAGTTTTGAGCATGAGCAGATGAACCTTTCAGCTTCAAGAGTCTCCCTTCTTCTATTCCCTCCATGACAAGTGAGTGATCTGATGCTGATCTGACCTTTGCCTTGCCATCAAACAAGTGAACTGAGTGTCCTTGCTGCCGGATTTCGATCAGGGACAGCAAGTTTCTCTTCAACTCCGGGAGGTATAGAACCTCATGTAGGATATGATCAGGAAGACCAGGCAGTTTAAGCCTGACTGTGCCAAGCCCTGATGGCTTGAGTTTGGATTTATCTGCGAAATATATTGCTCCATCAACTTTGTCAGTGAATTCTTCAAAAAAATATTTTCTAAATGTCATGTGACATGTTGCTCCTGAATCTAGCAACCAATCATCTCTCCATGAAGTAATGAAACATCAAATAGGTTTTCAGTTACTCCATTGTTACAATGTGCTAGAACATAGTGAGCGGATTCAGGTGCTTTACCTTTGTCTTTGTCATTAGTTTTACCTTTGTCTTGATTTCTTTGCTGCTCAATTTTCTCCCATGGTGTTCTGCATTTGGATGCATCATGTCCATCTTTATTGCAACGTGTGCAATGAAGATTGGATTTGACAGATTGTCTGCCCCCCTTTCTGTGAAGTTTCTTCTTCCTCTTCCTCTTCTGCCACCTCTTCCTCTGGATGAATCTGGAGCATGACTCTTTTCTCTATGTGCCAAGTATGCAGCCTCTTCGGAAGATGAAGGGACTGTCATCTTCCCAAAAGCTTTCTCTCTTTCTGCAAACTTTTTCTCAAGTGTTTCAAAGGTGATATGGTCAAGGTTCCCACTTGCTTGCAAAGACTCAAGATAATGTGAGTAAGTTGGATATAATGCCTTAACATATGCTATGAGAGGTATGTCCATTTTTACACCAGTGCTTTCAATATCATGCATGATCGATCTAACTTCTGAAGCTAAGGCAAGGGGATCATCATTCTTCATTTCAAGACTGAACAACTTAATCATCAATTGAAAATTTTCTAATTCTGAATGTGAGTCATAGAGTTCTTTTAGCTTGCTCAAGGCATCATAGGCATTTGAGAATGATGAAATGTGGCTACTCACCTCTTCATTTACGGAAGCTGCAATCAAGGCATAGGCCTTGCAGTTCTTGTTTTCCCAAATGGCGAGCTCTTTGTCTGAAGTAGGCTTTGCTGGTGGATTTCCTTCTTGTCCTTCACAGATTCCTATCCACAACTCATTAAAAATGAGTGTGTGTTTAATCTTCTGAGACCATTCAAGATAGTTCTCTTTGCCGGAGAGAACCACCTCAACAATAGAGATGAGAGAATGCATTAGTTTGCTGGAAAAAATTCTTCTGAAGAGGAAAAATAATTCTGCTAGAAAACTTTCAATTCCAGAGATTTGCTCAATTAAAGGGGACAATTCTTTGCTAGAAAATACTCTGAATTTAAAAAGACAAAAACTCTTTGCTGGAAACTGAATTCTGCACCAAAAAAATATATATATAATTTTTTTTGTTTGGGGAAAAAATTGTATTATATGGTTGGGGAGGGGGGGGGTATAATATGAAGTGGAGTGGTATTAAATACGAGTGGAGGGGGCGGTTTTAAAAGGTGGTAAGTGGAGTGGTATTAAAAGTGGAGGCGGTATATATATATGACTGTATTAGAAATAGCAAATGTGGAGGCGGTATGGAATGTATTAAGGGCGGTATGGAGGGGCGGAAATATGAACAGTGGCAGCGTGCAAAGAATGTATTACAACAGTGGTATTGAGGGATGGGAAGGCGGTATGGAATGTTGTAACAAGCGTTATTATGGTGTTACAAACTGCGTGGAGGCGTATGGATGTGTGATAGCGTTTTAAGCATTGGACAGCGGCTATGGAGGGCGTTGATATATTGAATGACAGAGCGGATTAATGCAAGTATGGGAGGCGGTAGCCCAGGAATCGAGGGCGGGTAGACAGCGTCGACAGGCCACGGGAAATGAACGTAGAGGCGGGACAGGCCATGTCAAATGAGCGTATTATATAGACAAAGACAATATATAACCATGTCAAACAAGCGTATTATATAAACAGAGACGATATATAAAGCTGTGTCGAGGTGTTTAGTGACAGCGCGGGGTCTTGACAGTGTATTACAAACATGTGACAGTGTGTATTACATATTACAGAGGCTCGTTTTACATATGGGAGGGTCGACAGAGCATATTGGAGTGAGGGAAGCGTATGGGTAGGGAGTGTTAGCGCAAGTCGATGAGGGAGGGATGAGATTGATGTGGGAATGCAGGGAGAGATAGAAGTGAGGGGGCGCGAGTGTATGAGCGATGGAGAGGCCGAGAGGCCAAACGAAAATTTAGGAATGGGATCTTTGCAGGACTGCAGAGGGGGCTGCAATTTGCAGTGTTTCAAGAACTGCAGGATTGCAGAATCTTCAGGAGCTGCAGGAGCTGCAAATGTCAGAGCTATGCAGAGAAAAAAAAATGCAGAATAACAGTATAGCAATAAGTAGGAGCAGCAAAAACTATTATTAAAAACTGACTGAGCAAAGGAGAGGGAGTTACACCACAGGCAAAAATGCCAATAGTGGGACTGGCTTTGATACCATGTCAAACCAGGAGGTAACTCCTCAAATCAGAATGTGTTATTGAATGAAGAATGAACATGCATTTATACATGGAGGTGAGGCTATTGGGATTCATCTCCCAATGACTCTTGGCCTTCCTTATTTCCCAATATTATTTATTATACAAAATTAAATATCCACACCCATCCCATAGGATTAGGTGTCAACAATACCAGATAGATCAAAATGAATCAATTGTAAAATATCAGATGTCTTCGTGACACTCGAGGGTAATGGTCCCCTTGTATGCTTTCCTTCGGCACAACCCTGACATACACCTTCATGATCATCTTTGAAATCGGGCATACCTGTCACCACCTTCCTTGATTCGTGAAGGGCTTTATAATGAAGGTGTGCAAACCTATGGTGCCATAGCTCGGATTGAAGAGTTGTGTTGCATGTCATGGCCCCCAGCGGACTTCCTCCAACCTGATAGAGTGTATCAACCTTGAAACCACGAGTGAACGCTTTGTTGAAGTTCTTCTTCCAAATGCGTCCCTTTCCATCGTTGAATGCCACCTTGAATCCTTTGTCTTCCATTGCCGAGATAGACACTAGATTCTTCTTCAAGTCAGGTACGTACAACACATCTTGCAAATGGAGGACTTGACCTTGATTTAGATGAAGGGTCACAGTCCCTGCCCCTTTCACGGGATAGGTGGCATTGTCTCCAAGGAAAATCTCCAAATTAGTATCCTTTTCAATCAAATCAGAGGGGCCCTCTTTATATCCAGTGAAGTGCCTTGAGGCACCGCTATCAATCAACCAGTTATCCAGGGTGTTGGGAGGAGATGCAGCAGAGAGGGCAGATATAAGAATATATTCATTTCTCTTATTATCAACAACATTGGATTCATCATACCTGGAGTTCCTTGACCTCTTGAAAGATTGATTATTTCCATTTTTATTTCGATCAGAGGGAGCCTTCCTCTTTCCTTTGAACCTTTTGTTCCTTTGATCATTCCCCCTGAAGTTGTTATTGTTGTTGTAGTCATCATCTCGGGGAGATTTCCTTTTATTGGGGCACTCTCTTGCATAGTGACCAAACTTGTTATAATTGTAACATCTTCCCTTCCTTCCTTTGGGACCCGCTCTTCCATGATTTTGATTTCTCGGACCAGCATTGTTCCTCTTCTTTGCATGAGTGGTGAAGGCAGTAGGGTCACTTCCATTCCCATTTGAGGGATGGTCTCTCTCCATCATCCTTGTCTCCTATTGAGTGCATCTCGTCAACAATTCATCAAAATCAGGAATTATATTATTATTGAAAATAGTAGTATTAAATACATACCATGGTCGGGGAAGTGCTCCAAGGGCAGTGAGAGTGAGCTCTCGGTTAGCTATAGCCTCTCCAATAGCTAAGAGACCATTCTTGATTTCGGTGATCCTCATGAAGTAGGATTCGATGGACTCTCCCTTGTTCATCTTGATGTTCTTCAACTTGTTCTTCAAAAGAGAATTTGATTAGCATTGCTAGCCCTGAACATGCTAATCAACTTATCACACATCTCCTTAGATGTGCCCAGCTCGGACATAAGCAACCAAGTGCTTATGAATAGAATCCCTGATGATCTTCTTTGCCTTGTTTACTCCTTTCTTGTACCTTGTTTTAGTGGAAGAAGTGCATTTGATGGAGGCTCGATGATCTTTCCCTGCACATAATCCATAACATCTTGATCCTCCAATGTCAGATCCAAGGACATTTTCCAAGCATGATAATCAGGCTTATCATTCAACTTGTCATTAGATTTAAAGAATGAGGAAGTCATTGTCCCTGGTTCTTGTCTATTCAACTTCGGTGATTGCTCCTCTCACTCTTGTTTGGGCTTTGTCTTCACCTTAGCTCTGATACCGTGTTAATTTTAGATAACCATGGTATGTTCTATGCTTAGAGCAGTTTACTTCAATCTAAAGTAAATGCTAATATAACATAAAATAAATCGACAGAAGACAAGCAAAGACAAGAGACACAAATATTCTTGAATTCTTCTTATTCAGCAGAGAGAGAAAATATATTTTACAACAGTCAACAGGATGCCTTAGCCAGCAAATTCTTCCTTGGTCAAACCAACAATTCAACCTCCAAACAAGCTCGGTCAAACTCAATCAAACTCGACCTTCCATCAAAGTCAAACACAACCCAAAACAGTCCACAAATCTGGTCATTGCGGTGGTCGAAGTCTGTGATGAAAACAACGGTCAACACTGCGTAGTCAAATTCAACATTTGACCTCGATTTTTGTGCCTCCAGCTATGGCCTCTCCAAATCAGATTTCTGACCTCAAAAATGCAGTCAAGAGATGAGTGTTGACCCAAAGTCAACGCTGGTCAACGTTGTCCAGAAAAGCCCTAAACCAATCCGAAAATTGCAATTTCCTGTTTCACATGTGTGGAGGAGAGAGAAGCCTCTAAGGCTGTACGAACCAATCAGATGAGAGAGAGATGTGTGAAATGAATGAATGATGAAATGAGTATAATGTCTCTCCTTTTTATATCCATGACTGTGGGTGTGTGACACAACTTTTGGGGCTTGTGAGCCTACATTACAATTATGGCTGACCTTGACAAATTGCACATGTGTGGAAAAATAAATTCAAAATACAACTTTTTCTCATCCAAACAAGATGATCTTTAGATCAATCTTGCACCGCTCCGAAAGAGGAATCCAGCACAAATATCATCTCCATCATATGAGAAGTGCAACATGGAGTTTGGCCCTAGTTGCCAGATTTAACAGAGGTCCTTGAGGGGCAAGTGATTGATGACCACTACCGGGTGATGGATAGGGTGATATACTATAGAGACCGGATCTATTTGGTGGCCAACTCCCAGCTGCGGGAGAAGATTCTACAGGCTGCCCATGATTCACCTTTGGCCAGGCATCAGGGATTCAACAAAACTTATAGGGCCATCAGAGAGAGGTTCTCATGGAAGGGCCTCAAGGATGATGTTCTGCAGCACATTCGGGAGTGTGAGAAGTGCAAGCGAAACAAGGGGGAGTTATCACACCCAACAGGGTTGCTCCAGCCTCTTCCCATCCCCGAGGGGAAGTGGGAGAGCATTTTGATGGATTTCATCACTGGGTTGCCCACAGTGCAGGGAAAAGATGGCATCTATGTGGTGGTGGATCATTTGATGAAGTATGCTCACTTCTTCGCAATCTCAACCAAGTACACGACCTCATAGGTGGGCGAGTTGGTCTTCAGGGAGATCTTCTAGTTACATGGTCTTCCCAAGACATTTGTCAGTGACTGGGACAACTGTTTCATGGGTGGTTTTTGGCAGGAGTTATTCCGGATGGTGGGTACGGAGCTCACTCCCAGTGCGAGCTACCATCCCCAAACGGATGGACAGACAAAGATAGTTAACAAGTGGCTAGAGGGCTACTTGCGTAACTATGTTACGGGCCAACAAAGGGCATGGTTGAGGTGGCTGCACATGGGGGAGTATTGCTACAACACCACTTTTCACATGTTGATAGGTATGCCTCCATTTTGCGCTTTGTATGGTTATGATGCTCTGACGTTTGTTGATGTCATGTTTGGAGACAGCAAGGCCCCACGGGCCAAGGATTGGATCCAAGAGAGCCAAGACATTTTGAGGGATCTCAAGGATAACTTGAGGACAACACAAAATCAACAAAAGATCTATGAAGACCAGGGCCGTGTGGAGAGACAGTTTGAGGTTGGGGACCTAGTGTACCTCCTCCTTCAACTGTATAAACGGTCCACGCTAAAGAAGAAGGGGGCCGAGAAGCTTAAGCCCCCGCTTTTATGGGCCATATAGTCACTCGGAGGGTGGGGGAGGTAGTATACGAGCTGGAGCTGCCCTTGAGGAGCCAGGTGCACAATATCTTTCATGTATCGTGCTTAAAGAAGGCCTTAGGACAACAAGTTGCAACAACCACTGAGTTACCCCCGATGGATGACGAGAGGCACTTAGTGCTAGAACCGGAGGCCATTTTGGATACCAGGGAAAGGCAGCTAAGGAACCGGGTGGTCAAAGAATTCTTGATTCGATGGAGGAACTTACTAGACAAGGATGCCACTTGGGAAGGGGAGAAAATCCTCCAGCACCCATCACTGCATTTGCTTGAGGACAGGCAACATCTTGGCGGGGAGGATTGTAATAGTAATATTCCTAATCAGCTAACTGCTAATTAGAATATTAATTTTTGCTCAATTTATGTTTTGCTAAAGTTTTGGCTGGAAATAATGTGGGCTTGGGAAGAAAAATTGTGGCTTTAGTGGGAGCGTGGGTCCAATGAGAGAAGATCGCACAACACGTTTGGGACAGCACAACCATTGGTTCAAGAGGAGGCAGGACAACTCATGTGGGGCCCAAAGGAATGTTGGGATGCCTTGGACAAAAAAGAATGATGCAACCTCATTTTGGCATTCGCTCATTATTCTCTGATTTTGTCTTTTGACATAGCACGCTTGAGCAAGAGCCAAGTCTACAAGTGTTGTTGAGCACACGGGTGTTTCCGAGTGGAAATCCCAGCCTTTGCTTCAGGGAACTTCGAGTGCCTGCCAAAGGAAGGGGAATTTCATCTTGTTGATTCAGTAGTAGCAACGCAGAGCAGAAGTAACAACGCAAAGTAGGAGTAGCAGCGCAGTGACTGCGCAACGCTGAGAGAGAGACATTTTGGGTGCTAAGGAGTGCAAGGATTTTGGAGCTGGTATTTGGTGGGGAAGCTGAGAGCTTCCTAACAGGGATATTGCACACATTTGGGAGTCATCTGTAGCAAAATTTCCAGGAGCACAAATTTATCTAGCACTGCAGAGAGCCAAGCCTAACAGGGCCAATTTCCGAGGTCGAGCATTCCACAAATCCTTCGTGGGCTTTTGTGGGTTTCATGAGTAGAGTCCGGGGTTAAAAGCCTGAAATTTTCTGAGCAGTGTAGCCGGCCCTAAAAACAGTTCTAGAGGAGTAACAACAACATTCTCGCCAAGGACATCGCCGAGCTACAACCATGAAGTGTACTTTTTGGGGGAGATTTCAGGCTTGACTCAGAGGCTATATTCAACTTGCCTTGAGCAAGCCCAAGTACCTTCATTCCAGCACCTCTATTGTACACAATTTCCTGATATTAAGAAAATGGCTCAACTGTATTCTGTGGCTCAAATGGTGTTTTAATGATGTGTTTATTTTTGTTGTTTGCTTAATGTCTTTGTAGCTTGTTATTACTGTAATTTACCAATTAGGAATACTATAGGAGAGCTCTAAATGTTGTCTCAGAAGAATGGCAAGTGTTTGTCAAAAGTATTTTGGGTAGGGAAACATTGCCACAGTGGGATCACATGTGGGCAGATCTACAACAAGAGGATATGAGACGAGACTTGGTGAAGAGAAACCTAGAAGGCAGCAACAACAGTGGGACGAAGGCAGAGGTGAAGGAAGAGGAGAATGCAACCCTTGCTTCAAAGGGGCAACATGAGCAATGCAAAAGGAAGAAGGACGTTTCAAAGATCAAGTGCTTCAAGTGTGGTGAACTTGGTCACTATGCTACCCAGTGTCTGCTTAGGAAGAGGGAAAAAGAGAAGAAGCATGATCAACACACTGCATCCGCAGAGATCGACAGGTTGTTCTCCAGACTGGAGGAAGAGTTTGCCATGATCACCGACATACCTCCAGGGGTGAAGTGGGGTGATTTGGTTTTGTAGCCCCAGAGAGCTACATGATGGGCAGGTTCCTTTAGGAGTCCACCTCTTGGATCAATTCCTTGCTACGGGAGCCCATAACAATAGTAGCAGGATGGACTAGTGACAGTCAGTGCAGTTAGGTGCCAAAGTGATAGATGCAGTGGCTAGCAGCGTAAGGAACTGAGCAACGCAGAGCAGAGTTGGCAGCAGTGCAGTGGGCACAGTGCAGAGTCGGTAGTAGCGCAAAGGCTTCAGTGACGACATAGAGACTAACAACAGCCAAAACTCGGGTGACAGATGCATCAGATTGAACACAATTGATTCAATATGATGGACATCTCTCAGTTGTAGCAGCAACAGACGAGAGACAATTGGAGATGTTGCAGTGGCAGCAACAACAGAGTTGCAGTGCAGATGTTGTGGTTGGCAGCAATATGCAGAGTCAGCAACAACACAGATATAGTGCAGAGTTTGCGCTGTAGTTGGTGGGTAGTAAGGCTAGACATCAGCAGTGCAGTAGGAGCTGATACAAAGTCAGAGTAATGCTTCAGTGGGTTGCAACACTTTAGCACATTCCTTGTTAAGAGGGAATGCTGATTTTTGTAGAATTGAATGTGCTCTAGCCTCGAGATTTTGTAGAGAGGTTAAGAGACATGCATTCTCCAATACCCAGAAATCGTTTGGGGAAATTCCACCCGGAGATGTTTTAAATAAAATAATTAATTATTTTTAATGGATTTTGTTGTCGCACATAATGTCTAGGCACCGCGACAACGGCTCAGATCGAGGGCTGTCACCCTGATCCCCAATCTCTCTATTTAAGTTGTCTCCTTGCAGACTAAGGGAGGTAGACCCTAATGAAATGAAGGAGGACTGATTGGAAACCAACCAATTTAGGAGACACAGTCAAATGACCAAGTACTTGTTAAGATTTAACGAGATTTTATAGATTTGATTAGATTAAAAGTTTTAAGACCAGTGCCTTGTAGAGTCAAATTATCCCATTACGAAATTAAGATCAAGTAGCTGGTAGATAACTACTACTAAAGAGGACAATTATCCTGCTATGAGAATATCAATTCACCACCACACTATTTGATTCTTCAATTAGATTCTCAATTTATCAAACTAGAAGATAAGCCCTTTTCAATAGTGCGATTTAACCTTCGATAAAACACTTTCAATATCATGCATCAACAATGTTTGATCTAGGAAATAAAGACATGCAATTGATCATCACTTGAAATAATCTCAAAGTTGACTAAACAATTAATCACCGATTTCAAGTAATTTAAAACCATAATTAAAGCTCATTAAACGACCGTCATTCCCAGTGAATGCTAAGCATGAAAATATTTTGAATTGGATGCGAGATTTAAACAATTTTAAATTCCGAAAAGATATTATCATGATAGGACCATCGAATTTAATTCCTGACATTTCCATCAATTCCAAATTAAAATGATATTCTCAGTAATTCCAATCCAGAAATCTGAATTTAGTTAAACTTTAGAATAAAAATTAAAAGTTCACCTTTGACTATGCAAGAACCAAACCAAAATTTTAAAATAAAATTTCCTTTTTGTTGAAGTTGAAAAACTTCATTAAAATTTTGAGCTTTTTATTTTTTTTATTCTTCTCAATATCTAAAGTTAACGAAAAACAATGAAAAAGAATATCATAAGAATGAAAAAGTTAAAAAATTGCTTTTTTAAATTTTTTATTCTTTTCAATATCTAAAGTTAACGAAAAACAAAATTTAAAAAAAATAAAAATAAAAATAATCCAAACTCTAAAAATTGAAAAAGTTAAAATATTTAAAGATTTATTAATGTTTTTTGGACCTTTTTTTATGTTTGACTTTTCTAAAGCTGAGAGTGCAAGCTTCTGTGATCCATAACATTTTAATTATAACTCTTCCGAGACATAAAGAAAATAAGATCGAAACTAAACTAAAAATAAAATAAAAAAACTTTAACGCTAAGATCAAACTTAAATCAAAGTCGAAATCTTGTGCAGGTTGACAAAACGTGAAGGAGGAGCCGTGGAAGGAGCTGCCGCAACGTGAAGGCACGGAGATGGAGTTGTGTGAGGATGGGAGGTTCGCGTAGGAGGCAGCGTGGACAGAGGGAAAGCATGAATCGAGCGGACAGAGAAATGGCAGATTGAATGCGTTGAAGGTTGCAGGCAGAGTGAGGGAGGATAAGCGGACGGAGCAACGAATAGGATTGAGGCAAGACAGAGGCAATGAATGAGGGCCAAGGGAAATGCGGTTGAAATAGATGGACGTTGAGCAAGAATGAGGAGAGCGTGAATGGAATGGAGCTACGCAGGGATAATGGCAGCAAAGGGTGCGGATGATGGAGCAAGGGCAGAGATAACGTGAAAGGAATGGAGTTGTGTGAAGGCTAACAGTGATTTGGATAGAGATGGTAGACGGACAGTGAGAGTAGATGCATGTGGAAGATTTGGACAACCAACAGACAGAAAATTGCAGGCACATGGTGCATAGAAATTTAAATTTTTCCTTTTACCCAGCAGAATTAAATTCAATAAATGCACCTGCAATTATTTAATTGTTAAGATGGAGATCAAGACTAGATCTGCAACCAAATTCGATCTCGAGTCCAGATCTTACCCTCCAGGGCCTAGATCTGGCTCAGATCTAAAAAAAAAATCTTTGAAAATCTCCTGGTACAACCAGCACAAAACCAGAAACAAGAGACCCAAAAACCCAGAAATATACACAAAATAGAACCCTTAAACCCCGATGAGTTAAAAATAACGATATTTACAAATTTACAGTGTTATTCTACAGATCAAGAGGCCTCATAGCCCTATTTAAAACCATTTAGCACAATTCAGAAGAGAAGAAATTAAGAGAGAGGCACAAGCCCTAAAAGAACAATTAAGATAAGTCGGGGAATTATATTCGGAGGGCTCTTCAAATCTTATTTCCTTGGGAGTCAGTTGGTCCAGCTGAGGACTTCCCTAAACGCCCAATTCTAAATTCGGAAGATTTTTGCACACTTAAAGTTATAAAGTGTTAAATTAATAGAGAAATAAGATAAAACATAAAATTTTCAAGAGCTAGAGATAACTGCTAACTCCATCCAATTAATATTCTTTCCCTAAATCCAGTAACCTAAGCAAGATACATGTGCAATAAATTACTCTACAAGAGCCATTAATCAACAATCCATTAAAATAATCACCAGCAGAATATTAAAAACAAGTTTACCATAAAATGCTGAAGAGGAACACCACCATCAAAATAAAACCCCAAAGTCTTCGTTTGTATTATTCTAGAAAATATTACAGGAGAGCTTCAAGAGCAAGTACACGATCAAGAGATCGGATGTTTTTAAGATTGACAAAGACCTCCAATTTATAAAATAAAATTCTCCAACGACTAGTTCAGTTGATCCATGTCAAAGTAATCTCGACCCTTGAAAAAGATTTAATCATCTTCTAATCTTGTCTGTCGAAATTATTAATTTTTGAGGAAATTCGAAGTTATCTTTTAATTCCTTTTTAATTAACTCAAAATAATATTTTTGAATTAATTACCTCAAAAAATTTACTTTTACTTAACCACTCCAAGGGTCCTAAATTTCTCGAAATTCTCAATATTCCCTTCGCCTAGGACCTTTTAAAAATTTATTTTTTAGGGACCCATGAATTTTGCCTTTGAAGAATTTTAAATCACCTAGGACTTAAAATTAATTAAATTTCTGGCTTGGGATTTTAATTTAATTTGGCTAGAAAATTTAATTAATTGACTAAGAGGGGATTTAATTATTTTTCCAACGCTCTTTACATAAGATAAATACATTTTGACACATGAAGGGGAAAAACCCATTCGAATAGACCCTCAAATAGCTACCCAATTCTGCGACTCAAAACATGATCCAGTAGAGCAACTAGCTTGTAATAAAACAATCTAGCGAATTAGTTAGGATTATTCCCAAACTACTTTTACAAAGACTCAATAGAAAACACTAGGACTCACTTAGCATCTTGGCGACAAAATCCACCCTAGTTTTGGTATGAGGCTGGAGGGAAAAACTCTGTCGATCACTTGTGTCGAGAAACACAAATGAATCAGTGAGACAAAAAACCTCCTAGGATAGAAATCATCACCAAAATACTAGGCTTACCTAGGTTGTTACATACATGATGGTCTTACTTAGATGATTTACATCATATATATGCAGAATGGGTTTACATCATTTATAAAACTGTCGACTGGTGATGGAACCTGAATGGCGTGAACACCTTGAACATGATAAATCCCATTTGCAAAAATGGGGGTGTACTGTTACCGGGTCGTTGACACAGAGTGGTCAATAGATTCCTAAGTCTAAACTTCGAAAATGAAAATAATTAAAGGGTATTAATTAAATTGGGTGTTAATCTTCTAGTTAAAGGCGTGGATAGAGTCCAAGATAATCTGAGCCATTGATTAAGATCCAATCTTGACCGTTGATATGTCAACGAGAGATTATAAGAAGGAGCTTGATGGGCACTTGGAGAACACACCGAGAAAGCGAGAGCAAGAGATCTAGAGATCGAATTCTCAAGAGATGCAACGCTGAGTTGTCGGAGAGTGATCGAGTGATTTTCTTGCAGTGAGGGGAAGGGATAGTTGACCGGAGGAATATTTTCTAGTTCCGGTGAGTGCAAGGTAGAGGAGGCAGTAAGAGCCATAGAGAGGCAACACATAGGCAATGTAGTGCTTTAGAGGGAGTCTGAAATTTTGCTGAGGAAATAGTCGAGGGTCAGTGCCAGAAGCTGGAGAGAGTTTCCGGAAGCCAGGAGGGCCTCGTTTCCAGTAAAGAGAAGATCCAACGGCAAGAGGAATGCTGCGTCGTATTGTGACGCAGTAGCTGCGTAGGCTGACACAGTCACTGCACAGAGCAACTCATCCAAAGCTGAGGTCAGTGCCGAATCCCAGTTGTAGAGTGAGAGTTTCTCACGAGACGTATTTGTCAGTTTGGGCAATCATAGATTTGTACTCAGAAAACTACTGCATAATATTAAAACCCTCAGTTGCTGCACCGATTTTCCCACAGTGGGTTTTTCTGGGGACGATTGTCCAAAAATAATGGTGTACTTATGTGTGTGTGTTTCTATCTTTCCTGTGTTGTATTTTCCGCAGTATTTTATGTTGTATAGGCTGTAGTGTATTTAATTCGATATTTGTCATAGGAAACTACAAGTGAATTGTTCGTTTAATTAACCAATTAGAAGAATTAACATTAGTTGTTGCAGTAGGATTTGGGCAACCAAATTTTCACAGGTATTCCCTCTTTGGTTTTTGGATCCATTGCTTCTGAGGGATGGCTGCCTTAGGGTTGAATCTTTTAATGTGGCAAACTTCTTGGAAAGCAAGAAGTTGGAGTGGTTTTGACGACCCATTCTTGGTCTTGGTCTCATGGATATTATGGGTGGGGTATGGGAAAGAGGTAAGGTCCTCCACGTGACTAGGCAACTAAGGTTCCCTATAAAGCACAAATGGTGTGCCATCGACTTTAGGGATGGTGGCATATGACAATTCCATTTGCAGTTGACCACCTATGGAGGCAAACCATTTTCTTGATAACGACATGCCCCATGCATCAGACACATCAATGACAATGATATTTTAAATTTCCATAAAACTTTGCAACTACTTAGATGAATAATTGAAAATTGAACCTAGTTTACTTTCACCAAGATACAAAATCTCTTGACAATTCATTTGCAGCGGAGTAAAAACACATAGTTAAAAACACATCACACAAATTGACACACTTTTCTCAGGAAACCCAATAGGAAAAATCTGCTTGCTTCATGTGGCTATTTTATTGATTTTCCTTGGAGCAATTGAATCTATTACAAAGCACTCTATCTCTCTTTGAGAAAGTGTTCTGCTTCTCACACAAATTGATCCTCTGTTGCCTCCTTGACTTGCTCTGCAAACCCTGCTGCCTTGTTTCTATTTTGCTCTTCCTTTGCGCACTTGGCCTCCTTATTCCATGCGCTAATCTTCTATTTCATAGTGCACTCGAGGCCCTATTTTTTAGCGCACTTGAGCTCCTATTTTTTAGGACCCCAACTCCTTTTTGCGCACAACCAATCAACTCCTAAATCCTAGTGCATTTTTGCTCCTATGTAATATTCCTAATTAGCAACAGCTAATTGGAATATTCGATTTTTGTATAGTTTTTCCGACTATAGTCTATTAATAAATAAAAAGTGAGAGGAGGGTCTAACTCACTTAAATAAAATAAAGTGTTTCCCTAGTAGCACAACGTTATAACTTATGGGGGAGCCATGGGGGTCCAATACCATGCAGAGGAGGTGGCCCACGTAGCCTCTAGGAGCTTCTGCGCAGTTTGATGAGGAGCATGTGGAGAAGAGGGGGACCACGTTAGGGTTTTGGAGAGGGGCCAGCGTTATAAAAGGTGGGAAAGCCTTCTCATTCGGCATTCTTCTTGTTGATGATATTGGAGCTAGACATTTTGTCTTCTTGAGCACGCTGGCTGTTTAGCCTGTCTGCAGCACTGTTTAGTGCGTTGAGTGTCTCCGGTTGGAGATCTCGCCCTTAGCCCCGGGGACTTCGAGTGCCTGCTCGGGCAAGGTTTTTCCTTCAGTCTTTTGCGGGAGATTTGGTTGGTTGTGTGACGGAGGAGCTGGGCTTCTCTTGTGACTGCGTAGTCCTTGGAAGAGAGGACGCAGTTCTATTTGGAAGGGTTCTATTGCGGGGTTTTCTACAGGAGTTTCAGTGTGATCCGGTGTGGAGGCTTAGTCTTTACCAATAGGAGATTTTCCGGGGTGTTTGTGGCTCTGTTTCGGCATATATCATTTGGCACCTGCGCTGGGCCTGGAGGGACAGCATAATTCCTTGAGGAGGGTTTCTTTGGTGGTTTTCGGAGGTGGTCCATTTTTGTTATGGTTTCTGGGTTTGGTCCGGGTTGGCGAGTATAGGTGATTTGCAGATTTTCATCCCATTCCGGCAAGGGGGGCAGCCCCTAGTGTTCAGTCTATCTCAGCAGCAGCAGTTTTACGGCAGTTTCCTAGCAGCTGGGACGCAGTTTCTTGTAGCAGCCATTTCCTATCTTTCTGAGAGAGTTCTTCACTTGCCTTGAGCAAGAATAGGTGCTATCATTCTGATTATCCATTGTATTTCATTATATTCTCAGATTAATAAAATGGCTTAGCATTCCCGACATTTTTATGTGTATTTGCTTTATGCTCTATTTTCGGCATTTTCTATATTGTTGTATGCTTGTATTGCTGTCTATTTCCCTTTCGGGATATTACAGTGGTATCGAGCCGGTCTGAGGTCGAGGACACATGAACGTAGTGAGGCTGCCAATATCCTGTTTAGAAACCGTCTCGTGAGGCCTCGGTGGGCCCACTCCCAGTTCTTGGGAATGCAACGTAATTGAGGGAGCTGAGGGTCCCCGTCCGAGAATCTGTCCGATGATTTTGGTGAGCTCACCCTTAACACATGGGCCCCTCACCCTTCCCCTTGTGATCGGAGCACAGGGTGTAGCGGTTGGGGGCTGCTTGGTATCGAACATAGATGCAGCTCGACACAGCCAGGCTGGCAGGTCTATGACACTTAGGGGATAAACCCTACATCAGGTCAGTGGGAAATATAGAGACATTGACGTAGGTTGGAGAACACCTACGGAAGGGGAGACTGTGTTCGGGAGGACTGAGATCGAGGCTGTGAGATATGAGATTAGTTAGCGACTGTGACAAATCTGGACAGGACGACACATGGTGGATGCGAACGGCAGGGTCCTATGGCAAACGATGAGGATGCAAGGAGATATAGGGAAATGCTCCTCAAAACAGTACAGGATCTATCGAGACAGATGGAGACGATGGGGCAGAGGATCGCTACGATAGAGGTTAGGCAGCATGAAACCCCAAGGGGTTTTTAGACTGGTGAGGGATCGGGCACATCCCAGCATATGCCGGAGCGTGAAATTTCTACCCCCCTTATGTGCATGCACCACCCTGCGATCCACTATGCCTACCTTCCCTGGAGAGGACAGGGCGGGGAGCACGGCGGAGCCGAACCGGGCCACATGGGAGACCGCGGGATCACCAGGCATACGGCGGGAGTTCGAAGATCTTATCTCATTCGAGACTTTGTTCAACTCATTTGTGTGATGAACCAGTGATCATCCACGGGGGAGCAGACATCATCATGATGACCAGCGCAGCACAGCAGATTTCATTTGCCCACGTTTGATGGTTCATCAAGCAGTTCGGCAAAATCTTGGGTGGAAAAGCTGGACATCTATTTCCAGCTTAATCAGATGTCACAGACAGAGGCCATTAAGGTGGCAACATTACATTTGGATGGTGAAGCCCAGGACTGGTGGTTTCATGGGATGACGACACTCGGGCATTCTACAGTGACGACTTACGCCGAGTTCACCAGGAGGGTGATAGAGCGTTTGGACTGGAGGGATCCGGAACAGCACTTTGTTGAGTTGACAAGGCTCAAGCAGACTGGGAGCCCAGAGACTTACATTTTAGATTTCTTGAGGGTTTCAGTGATGGTGCCATATCTATCCGCAGCCCTGATGATCTACATGTTTGTGGAGGGATTAGCAGAGCCACTTCGTGGCCTATTCAGGTCGACTAGACCAGCTACACTCCAGGATGCTATCAGCAGGACCCGAGACTTACAAGATGTCTTACCCAGGACTCGGACACCTTATCCCCAGAGACAGGCTTTCCAGCCTAAGGGGAAGGACGTGAGGATTCCGCCTCCCAAGGGGAATCCCGGACGGGTGCAGGTTGATGATGAGGCCAGGAGGGAGATGAAGAAGAAGCGGTTGTGCTTCACCTGCCAAGAGCCATGGGCACCAGGACATAGATGTGCTGCTGGGAAAGCACATTTCATTGAGGTTTTCTCCGAGAGCAGCGGGGAAGAGGATGAGGAGGATGATGTGGAGGCAGGAGATTGTCATGCAGTGCAGGATAAATTACCACCTCCACACGGTGGCGGGTGGTGCGTCGTTTTCACCTACTGGAGGAGCTCTAGCAGCATTGCGGGGAGTTCCCAAGTACTTGACGATGCGCGTACGGGGGACAGTGCGTGGCCAGCGAGTCTCAATCTTGGTCGACAATGGGGCAACCCACAATTTCATCGATGCATAGATGGTTGAGCGGAGAGGTATACAGACTGAGAGTTTTGATGGATTTTCGGTTTTGGTCCCAGGAGATCAGACCATGGTGTGTGCTCGATATGTTCCCGAGTTGTCAATGACGATGGGCACCTATACATTGACAGATAATTTTTTTGTGGTCGATATTCCGGACACCAACATGATACTGGGTGTTCAGTGGCTTATTACTCTAAGGAAGGTCACGACAGATTGGAAGGCCCTAGAGATGGAGTGGGATGATCCCAAGACAGGGAGGCATGAGAAGATACAGGGACAGCACACATACCCGCCTCAGACGGTGTCGGCACATAGGATGGAGGCAACCTTCCGTAAGGGAGACATAGAGTGGGTAGTAGAGCTGCGGGCATCGGAGGCAGCGACTACAGGACAGGCAGTGCATCCAGAGGTACAGACTATCCTTGACAGGTATGCCATAGTATTCGGGGATATTCCTCCAGGGCAGCCACCAGATCGGGGGTTTGAGCATACCATTGAGTTGGAGCAGGGTATACAGGTCGTGATCACCACACCTTATAGGCATCCCAAGGCCTGTCGGGATGAGATTGAGCGAGCTATTCAGGATTTGCTGGCCCTTGGGCACATTCGGCCGAGCACGAGTCCTTTTGCTTCTTCTGTGGTGTTGGTGAAGAAGAAGGACGGCACATTGCGGATGTGCATTGATTACAGGGCTATGAACAAGAAGACCCTGAAGAACAGGTACCCCATTCCCAGGATCGATGAGTTGATGGACGAGTTGAGGGGAGCTTGCTTCTTCTCAAAGATTGATTTGAGATCTGGGTACCATCAGATTCGCGTGAGGGAACAAGACATTCCCAAGACCGCCTTCAGGTGTCATTATGGGCACTTCGAGTTTACGGATTTATGCCTTTGGTGACAGTCCCACAAACTCACCATATCGATCGTGCATGACCATATATTACTGCCCGATCGTCGGGAAGTTTGTATTGGTTTTCTTCGATGACATACTCATATACAGCAGGACTTGGGAGGAGCATCTCCAACATATTGAGACAGTATTGCGCATCTTGGAGGAGCAGCAGTTCTATGCCAAGTGCTCCAAATGTGAGTTTGGATTGACGGAGATGTTGTACTTGGGACATATCATAGGAGTGGACGGAGTGAGAGTCCATGAGGAGAAGATCCGGGCCATCAGAGTGGCCAGAGCCGAGGAACGTGACCGAGCTTCGGGGATTCATTGGCATTTGCACTTACTACAGGAAGTTCGTCAAGGGTTTCTCACAGCTCGCTGCACCCCTCACAGATTTGACAAAGAAGGTAGCATTCAGTTGGTCAGATACAGCACAGCGAGCCTTTGATAGGCTCAAGGAGGTGATGAGCAGCTGCCCCGTGCTAGCATTGCCGGATTTCACGCAGCCATTTGTCTTGGAGTGCGATGTGTTAGGAGAGGGGATTGGCGCAGTATTGATGCAGGGTGGTCATCCTATAGCTTTTGAGAGCCGGAAGCTCCTTCCGCATGAGACCTTGTATTCCATATACGACAAAGAGATGTTGGCCATTATGCATGCATTGGCCAAGTACCGGCAGTATTTAGTGGGCAGTAGATTCAGGGTGAGATCCGATCACAACAGCCTCAGGTTCTTTCTGGAGCAGAAGCAGTTGCAGGAGAGGCAGCAGAAGTGGATCAGTAAGATCCAAGCCTATGACTTTGACATAGAGTACGTCAAAGGCAAGAATAACGTGGTAGCAGATGCCCTTTCACGTAGACTGGCCACGTTATCTCTTATGAGTTTGGACACAGATTGGAGGTCTCGACTGTTGGTAGAGTACTCCAAGGAGAGGTTCGCATGTGAGGTGCTGGATGGGCAGGTAGCAGATGACAGGTACAGGGTGGTTGATGAGATTATCTACTACAGGGACAGGATCTTCTTGACTGAGGGATCTCAGCTTAAGAAGAAGATACTCCATGCATCTCATGATTCTCCATTGACTGGCCATCAGGGGTTTACCAAAACCTACAGGGCCATTAGAGAGAGGTTCTCATGGAAGGGCCTCAAGGAGGACGTACTCCAGCATGTCAGGGAGTGCGATGTTTGTCAGAGGAACAAGGGAGAGATGAGCCATCCCGCAGGGTTGTTGCAGCCTATTCCCATTCCAGAGGGGAAATGGGAGAGTATATCGATGGACTTCATCACAGGGTTGCCCATGGTACAGGGCAAAGACTGCATCTTTGTCGTCGTTGATCGACTGACGAAGTATGCGCATTTTTTCGCCATATCCGCGCACTACACAGCAGCACAGGTGGTCGAGCTGTTCTTCAGGGAGATTTTCAGGCTGCATGGTCTACCTAAGACCATTATCAGTGACAGGGACAGCCGCTTCATGGGCGGATTCTGGCAGGAGCTTTTCCGGCTAGTGGGGACAGAGTTGACACCGAGCACTAGTTATCACCCACAGACGGACGGGCAGACAGAGATAGTTAACAAGTGGCTGGAGGGCTACTTGCGTAACTATGTCAGTGGGCAGCAGCGAGCATGGTTGAAGTGGCTGCATTTAGGAGAGTATTGCTACAACACGACGCATCACATGACCATTGGTATGTCACCGTTCTATGCTTTGTATGGGTATCATCCTTTATCTTTTGCGGACGTGATGTTTGGTGTTAGTAGGGCTCCGAGAGCCAAGATTTGGATCCAAGAGAGTCAGGACATCCTCCGAGCTCTCAAGGATAACATGGCCACAACGCAGAATCAGCAGAAGCTGTATGCTGATAGACATCGGATAGAGAGACAGTTTGAGGTAGGAGACTTAGTCTACCTACGATTACAGCCATATCGGCAGTTGTCACTTAAGCAGAAAGGGGCTGAGAAGCTGAAGCCCTGCTTTTATGGGCCATACAGGGTAATACGCAAGATTGGTCAGGTTGCATATGAGTTAGAGCTGCCCCAAGGCAGCAAGATTCATAACATTTTTCACGTATCATGCCTGAAAAAGGCATTGGGACAGCAGGTGACAGTCACGGATGAGCTACCACCCACAGATGATGAGGGGCATCTGGTGTTGCAGCCAGAGGCTATTATTGATACCAGGGAGAGGCAGCTGCGGAGCAGGACGGTCCGGGAATTCTTGGTGAGGTGGAAGAATTTGCCGGATGAGGATGCCACTTGGGAGAATGAGAAGATTCTGCAGCATCCATCACTTCAGTTGCTTGAGGACAAGCAACATTTTGCCGGGGAAGACTGTAATATTCCTAATTAGCAACAGCTAATTGGAATATTCGATTTTTGTATAGTTTTGCCGACTATAGTCTATTAATAAATAAAAAGTGAGAGGAGGGGTCTAACTCACTTAAATAAAATAAAGTGTTTCCCTAGTAGCACGACGTTATAACTTATGGGGGAGCCATGGCGGTCCAATACCACGCAGAGGAGGTGGCCCACGTAGCCTCTAGGAGCTTCTGCGCAGTTTGATGAGGAGCACGTGGAGAAGAGGGGGACCACGTTAGGGTTTTGGAGAAGGGCCAGCGTTATAAAAGGTGGGAAAGCCTTCTCATTTGGCATTCTTGTTGTTGATGATATTGGAGCTAGACATTTTGTCTTCTTGAGCACGCTCACTGTTTAGCCTGTCTGCAGCACTGTTTAGTGCGTTGAGTGTCTCCGGTCGGAGATCTCGCCCTTAGCCCCGGGGGACTGCGAGTGCCTGCTCGGGCAAGGTTTTTCCTTCAGTCTTTTGCGGGAGATTTGGTTGGTTGTGTGGCGGAGGAGCGGGGCTTCTCTTGTGACTGCGCAGTCCTTGGAAGAGAGGACGCAGTTCTATTTGGAGGTGTTCTATTGCGGGGTTTTCTACAGGAGTTTCAGTGAGATCCGGTGTGGAGGCTCAGTCTTTACCAGTAGGAGATTTTCCGGGGAGTTTGTGACTCTGTTTCAGCATATATCATTTGGCACCTGCGCTGGGCCTGGAGGGACAGCGTAATTCCTTGAGGAGGGTTTCTTTGGTGATTTTTGGAGGTGGTCCAATTTTGTTATGGTTTCTGGGTTTGGTCCGGGTTGGCGAGTACAGGTGATTTGCAGATTTTCATCCCATTCCGGCAAGGGGAGCAGCCCCTAGTGTTCAGTCTATCTCAGCAGCAGTAGTTTTACGGCAGTTTCCTAGCAGCTGGGACGCCGTTTCTTGTAGTAGCCATTTCCTATCTTTCTGAGAGAGTTCTTCACTTGCCTCGAGCAAGAATAGGTGCTATCATTCTGATTATCCATTGTATTTCATTATATTCTCAGATTAATAAAATGGCTTAGCATTCCCGGCATTTTTATGAGTATTTGCTTTATGTTCCATTTCTGGCATTTTCTATATTGTTGTATGCTTGTATTGCTGTCTATTTCCCCTCCGGGATACTACATCCTATTCTTTAGGACACAATTCCTGCGCTCCACAATCAAGGCTCCTCTCACAAACTCTTGAGTTGTCTTGTCACACAAACCTTGTGCACAAAACTTTGATTTTCCTTGTGCCTTCATCCTTTTATAGATTCGATCCATGCTAAAGTAGGCTAGTTCAAATTTTGAATTCGAGTTGCCATAGCAAGTTAATGAGAGTGTTACTCGCCTCCTTCCAATCACCACTGGAGTTGTTAACTCATGCTCTCTCCAATCAACACCAGAGATCTAAATCACTCTTCCTTTAATCAAGACTAAAGACTAACTCGCTTTAACTAAACTCGATTTGCCAACCAATCCTGTAGTCAAACTGATGAAGACTTCCACTTAACTGAAGCTCCAACACTACGCATGAACTCGCGATGATTATTCCCATAAACTTGAAATTAACTCACCACAACTGAAGTCTATCCTATGAGCTCGCACTCAAACTGGGAGAAGGACAAATCGAGGTCTTCACTGGCTAAGGCACAAGCCAAAAGACCTTGCTCGCTACATTGTCAACACTCCCTCTTAGCGAGGAAGGTACTTCTAGAAGAACCTCTTCTAGCTAGATATGTCTTCAACACTACCACGTTCTCTGCTATTGCAACTACTCCCTCTGAACTAGAAGACTTTCTTTCTCTTGTAGAATTTGATCTGAAGACTTGTTCTTTCCAACCATTTTCTGTGAGTCTATCACCTCAGTCATAACTGCTATGTACCCTATGTACCTCAGTGGTTGCTTACTCTACTTGAAGGTGGTACCAGAAGATCCAACTCTCTCCTAATCCCCCCTAAACAACTCTTCTTCCCACTTGGCTCAAACATTCCCTATACTGGGAGTGACTGATTGAGTGGCTGCCTCCACTTACCTAGGGCTCTCCTCATCATCCTGCTGGTTGGACCAACTGCCAACTAGCTGAGACTCAAACTGAGATACTGGTTGAGGCTCCATCTTGAGTAGCTTATTCTCAGGTACTCTAACCTACTCTTGCTCTAAGGACTTTCTCAGAGCTTTGCTCTCTTCAACCATCACTTCTCTACTCTGTGCACTTCCTGCCTTGTTGCTCAAGGTTGCACCTGTCTCTTCTTGGAACTTGTAGAGATTCTTCATCCTCACACCTATCTGCTTCTTACATATAGAAGCTCAGTGCTGGGCGTAAGCCTTACCTTTGCTGAAGATGACATCATAACCCTTGTCCTCAAGGATAGCTATTGAAACAAGATTCTACTTTAGGCCTAGAACATAGAGGACATGTCTGAGATGAAAAGGATTACTTGACAACCTTTGAAAACTGACAGTACCAACTCCTCTAGTCGCATACATGCCATCATCTCCTAGCTCAATTTGAAATTGCATGTTCTTCTCCTTGAGGTGGTTGAAGTAATTCTTGTTCCTGGTCATGTTGAAGGATGATCTTGAATCAATATACCAAACACTATTGTCTGTTGAGCTTGCCATGCAAGATATCAGAGAGAAATCTTCCTTGAACTGGGTAGAAAACACATCTACCTTTGCTGATGAAGCTACATGATCCTTACTAGACTGCTTCTTCTAATTAGGACACTTAGTGTCATAGTGCCCAAACTCATGGCAATGGAATCACTTGATCTTTCTTAGATCCTTCTTCTTCTTCTTGCCCTTGGACTCAACCTCTCCTTGGCCCTTCGTGCCTTTACTTTCCACGACAGAGTCCTCCTCGCCCTCTATTTTTGTTGATCTACAATCTCTGGTCCCTCTTTGGATTTTTTCTTGAACGCAGTCACCCCATTTCCTTTCCCAAGTAGGATAATTTTCTCTACCACTTACTGCATCCTGAAAGTTATACCAAGACTTATGAAGTCCTAGTAATCCAAAGCTCACAAGGTCACTGTCTGGTACAATCACAATATACCTGAATGAACTTTGAAAGATATGTGTCAATGGGATCATCTTTGCTCATCACTGGATCCTTGATATATATCTAAGATGGCTTTAAACATCTCATATGTTGTCTTCTTCTCATGGAGATGAGGAGTAATATGGTCTCTCACCCCCTCTAGAATGATCCTCTTCGCCTTGGTGTCATTCTTAGTATGTTGGGCCAATTGTTGGGGATCTTGAGGTGGCACTATCGCCTGCTTGATGAACTCCCCCATCCCATTATCTTCCAACACTATTGTGATTCGCTCCTTCCATGCACAGAAATTCGAGTCTCCCTTTAAACTTTTATCTAACCTTAGTCCTAGGAATGCCATACTGCTATCCAAGGAACTGCTTTGCTCTTCACTTCAAAAAACTCACAAATTGATCTCTGTTCTTCACAAATTGATCTCTGTGTGCTTGTCTTTCTGTTGATCTCTTCTCTGATACCATGTTAAATTTCCATGAAATTTTGTAACTACTTAGATGAATAATTGAAAACTAAACCTAGTTTACTTTCACCAAGATACAAAGTGTGTTAACAATTCATATGCAGCGGAATAAAAACACAAAGATAAAAACACATCACACAAATTGACACACTTTTCTCAGTAAACCCAAAAGGGAAAACCTGCTTGCTTGATGTGGCTATTTTATTGATTGTCCTTGGAGAAATTGAATCTATTACAAAGCACTTTGCCCCTCTTTGAGAAAGCGTTCTGCTTCTCACACAAATCTTAGCTAATACAATTGATCTTGGCCTTCCTTGATCAAAACTTGATCTCGGTTCCTGCACACAATTGATCCTCTGCTGCCTCGTTGACTTGCTCTGCAAACCTTGCTCTCTTGCTTCAATTCGACTCCTCCTTCCTTGTGCACTTGGCCTCCTTGTTCCTTGAGCTAATCTTCTATTTCCTAGTGCACTCCAGGCCCTATTTATTAGCGCACTTGAGCTTATATTTTTTAGGACCCAATCTCGTTTTTTCTCACAACCAATTAACTCCTAAATCCTAGCGCACTTGTGCTCCTATTCTTTAGGACACAATTCATGTGCTCCACAATTAAGGCTCCTCTCACAAACTTGTGACTCGTCTTGTCACAGAAACCTTGTGCACACAACTTTGATTTTCCTTGTGCCTTTGTCCTTTTATAGAGTCGATCCATGCTAAATTAGGCTAGTTCAAATTTAGAACTCGAGTTGTGATAACATGTTAGCTGAGAGTGTTACTCTCTCTCCTTTAAATCACCACTGGAGTTGTTAACTCGTGCTCTCTCCAATCAACACTAGAGATCTAATTCGCTCTTCGTTCAATCAAGACTGTAAAGTAATTTTCTCTAACTGAACTCGATCTGCCAACCAATCCTGTAGTTAAATTGATGAAGACTTCCACTTAACTGAAGCTCCAACACTACGCATGAAATTGTGATGATTATTCCCATAAACTGGAAATTAAATCACCACAACTGAAGTCTATCCTATGAGCTCGCACTGACACTGGGAGAAGGACAAATCAATGTATTCACTAACTAAGTCACAAGCTAGAAGACCTTGCTCTCTACATTTTCAACACGATATCCATTAACATAGAAATTTCCGTGTTGGCCACTAGAGACACCTTAACATCTATGATGAGACCATAGACATGGACAAATTTAGAATCAAAACCATATACATTTTTGTAGGGCATAGTGATGTCCATTTCTAACTGATGCATGACTTTCAATGACATGACATTTGCTATTTCCCTTGAGTCAATCATGCAATTGTGATGTATGAGATTGTTGATCACTAGGGACAATAGAAAAGGACGATCACCACCATTTTTCTTGCCTAAGCTCATGTTTTGGAGTATAACAAGAGGGTCATCAGGGTCTTCTTCAAAACCAAAGATTTTTATTATTTTCTTTCTCTGTGGAGGAAGCTTAGCCATCTCAATTATTGGGACCTGCATATTAACTTTGGCCAACACATCACCCATATCAACATAATGCAACATTGCTATTTTTGGGTTCTCGTTTAGGTTTGGTTGGAGGTTGAGCTTGGGGATGATCCTTCTTTTTAGTTGGATTTATGGACCTAGAACTTGCTTGGGATTGATTATTGTCCTTTCTGGAATATTGAAGACCCTTAAATCTTCCCCCACCGTCAAGGGCTAGTACGGGCTCAACTTGATTGTTTTGGAGTGGGCTAGGTTCAGGGTGGAAATAGGTATCTTTGAGCAAGATATTGAAAGGTGCGCTCTCATTCACTATGTTCAGGTGTTCAGTATTTTCCAGTGTGGAAAAAGTTGGCAAAAAGTCTCGACTTTTTGAAAAAATCCCGAATTTTTCCTTGAGCCGACTTTATTGGCTGACTTTTTGCCGACTTTTTCATCCGTGAAAAAGTCCCGATTTTATCCTCGAAGTCCCGACTTTTTGCTGACTTTTTCCAAAAAATCTTCAGTGAGGTAGTTTCTTTAATAATAATTTTTTTTTTTTTTGGGGGGAAATTTGGGATTTTTTCCAAAAATGAATATTTTTGTATTTTTTTAGTTTTACCGACTTTTTCAAAAAACTCCCAACTTTATCGAGTTTTTCAACTTTTGGACCCTTGCCGATTTAATCTCGACTTCGACTTTTTCCACATTGGTATTTTCCTCTTCTTCTTCTCGATCATAAGGACTTTCTTCTTGGGAGTATGGATCCATAGAAGGTTGAGACCAACGCGATTCATCTTGCCCAAACCAATTGGTTGGAGCAAGGGTGTTAGGAACACTTTGTCGAGGAGGACGATCTCCCTCATTGACCTTCTTGTTGAAATATTTGTCCTTATGGAATTGGCCTTTGGGAGGAAAACTTGGCCTAGACCCCCTTTTCCTTTCTAGCATAGCCATTCGGTTCATGACGACCTTTTGGCATTGGGTAATGTTAGTGGTGAACTTATCAAACTTCTAGACAATGGCTTCTATCATAGGGTCAACTTGAGGATTAGACTTCACCTTTGATTCAACCCTAACCCTTTGGATAGTTGAAAAGGTCAATTTGTGCAACATTTATGTTTTGCTCAACTTCAGTGACTATTTTCTTTGCCTCAAGCAAGCTAGTAGGATTCTCATCTCCAAGGGCATAGGGGATATGTCCATGAAGAGCCCTAATATATCTACTAAGGATTGTGGCATCAGAGGGTTTGAACCTTTTAGGGACTTCCCTAAGGAGTTTATCAAATCTTTGAGTGAATTCCTTTATAATTTCCTTTTTAGTCTTAGTTGCAGCAAGTAATCTTTCAAGGATAAGCCCTCCATTTAATTCGATAGCTCACCTCTTTTTGAATGCCTCATGAAAGGTGTCCCAATCAGGGACGCTTCCTTGTGGTAGGCTAAGATACCAATCTTTGGCATATCCATCAAGAGATAAGGCAAACAACATCATGATGACATCTTCCTGCATTATAAGCTTAACACTCTTTGCCCAATAGAAATTGTGGATGTGCTTTTCAGCAGTGGTAACATCAGTGCCATTGAACTTAGGAAGCCACTCATGATATTTGTTTGGAAAAGGATGTGGAGCATCAGGGTGGTTAGCCAAATCCAAAAGGCCCGAAGGCAACAATGATCCATGGCCTATCGATATTTATGTTAGGAGGATTATTGGAAAAAATGTTCCTTGCAAGAGGAGTCTCGGGATTAACCGAAGGTGATTTAGCCTCAGGGGTTTTCCTGGTAGTCCTTCTCTTTCTTGGAGCTATGGTTTTGTTTGAAGGACTACTAAGGGATTGGGTATGGTCTGAATTAGGAGTCGCCAATAGAGGATATATCTTGCTGTTAGAGATATTTATCTTCAAGGGATGAGGCTAAATTGTGGCGCCACAGGGAGGTAGATTCTCTTCCTCCCTAGCAACGATGCCAAAAATGTTTCTCAACATCTAACAGGCCTTGGAGAGGGGTCTCCTACAAGGCAAACACTAGACCAAGTGACAATAATAAGGTAGCAACCCACTGTCACCACAACTACTACCCCTTGCTCTTTATGGATTTTCACCAATGGGAGGAGTCTTGGTAGAAAGGTCACCTAAAAGATATTCTATTCTTATAGGTATAAGGTGACAAAATAGCTTACTTGGGAATGGCTTGACTTAAGGATGAGTTTCAAACTAAGGTAAAAGGCAATTCGCATCCCAAGTAGAGGCTAGATTGATGCAAGGCAAGACGTAGGGTTTTTTAGATATCTTGTGAGTAGGGATATTCTAAGACCAAGATGTTGAGAAAGGGTTTCCTACAATGCATTCCAACAAGGTTAAGGCACATGATACTCTCAAGAAGCCCCCAAGTTGAAGCTAAAACCTAACTAGAGTTTGATCCTAGGGCAAACAACATGGGCAAGGGAAATTATGGATGAAAATGGAATGAATGTCCACCAAAGGGAATTGTGGCAATCATTCAACCCTTTATGTTTAGACTTTCCAGGATCCAAAATTCCCTCTCCTTGTCATTTCGCGCTAAGCCCTAGAGGGTCGCTTGGCGTTAAGAAGGCTGAAATTTAGAGGGAGAGAGAAGATTCCAATTTATGGATAAAAAGTGACTTGATCACCAACAATGGATGGCAGTGCCTAGTCCTAAGGTTGATGGAGTCTATGGATTCTTTAGGTTGGCAGAAACTTGCAAATTTGATGCCCTAGCATTAAAACCCTAGCTATTACCTTTGTGAGGGATCAAAATTTCACTTGGGAGAGCTAATGTAAGATCACCAAGGGGAATGCTATTCACATATTATACTATGAGTAACACATGCAATAATATGACCTAGCTTCCATAAAATTGATATTCAACAAAATTAGGGCATAATATTTGACCTATATCATCAATTTATTCCATACATTAGACATGAAATAAAAAGAATTCAATAATCAAGAACTTACAAGATAATATGCATGTACAATCCAATGATTGGTCTAAGGAACAACTTCTCCAAAGACAAAAATATAGCTCCAAAACAAAATTTTCTCCATAGATCACATCTCTCCAGTAGTTACAAGAGGCTGAAATTCTCACAAGAGATGCTGGATTCACAAGTGATGACGATAATAGTTGAAATAGTCCTCTCCTCTATTTATATGTGGAGGATGAGTCTCTAATTAGATTAAAAGCCCCTAAAAGACAAATAAAATTACAATGATGAATTGGGTTACAAACCAACACACTAGCTTAGACATAAAATCAAATGAGATCCCACACGTGTGAGTTGTGAGGCCTCATCCATGATATGAGTTCCATGTGGCATGAGTTAAGGCTTTTGAGTGCTAAATTTGGTGTAGAAGCCTCTAAAAATCATCCTTTGAGGGTTGGCCCTCAAATCCCTGTCAATATCCCTCTGTGGTCCCCAAAATCCAGTCTGGGCATCATGAGTGGTCTCCTGGGTCTCCACTTGCTCAAGATGTCCATCTATGCTCCAATGTTGAGGGCTTTCCAGGTGCTACTAGCCCTATCAAGTCTCTGAAGGTGATACCATTCTCATTTGGGCTATAAATCAACTGCCATCCCTCATAAGGTGCTAAGGCAGGCGTGGGGGCATGTTGGATCTAGGCATATCATCCTGAAGAATCATCAAATGTAGTACAAAATGGTAGAACGTTCTGGGTGTAGGAGGTGCTCAGGGTCAAATGTTAGGTGCTATTATTGCTTAGAGATCTAGGGCTCTCAACACTTCACCTGTGGGTGCCAATACACTTTCCCGGGGCCTGAGTACCTGTGTGTAAGGTGTCTAGGTGTAGTGAAAGCAACCAATCATTAGGGACAATAATTAATAATGCATCTAAGTGTACCAAGCTTGAATATATCAGGCTAATTAATAGTTCAAATAAGGATGACTTTCCAAAATTGGAGCTTTGAACTCGCAATAGTGTTTTCTCCCTAAGTAGGAGAGGCTAAAGGATAACCCTATTAGGTGGTTCCAGTCCCCAAGGGCAAGTTGCAGTTCCTCAGTCCACCCTTCAATTGATAGATGTGATCAATGATAATGATGGTAACAAAGGGGATAGGGCTTCATGGGCAAGTGCCATGGCTAGTGGGACCAGCCGATGGGGATCCACATCCTAAGTGTATAGATGTAAGGAGGGAGCAATTGCCTAATGAGTTACTGATTTTGCCTTTATTTTACCACCCCCCTTGTGCGCCTTTTACTTTTGCTTTATTTTTCATTGTATTACTGCGCATAGCTCGAAGGGTTAGAGCTTGCTTTGTATGATGTATAACAGTTGTATCACCCTCTAATGATGAGGCAACTCATTGCCCATCGAGGGTTGGGACATGCAAGGGTTCCTTTTGATGATGTGAAGGGAAAACATGTGCCCAAGAATTGGGTGATGGCCATAAGGAGTGAGGTAGAGCTCATGCTTGGATTTTTCCCACGTGATAATTTGTATGTCCCAACCATCTTTTACATTTTGATATTCTTTTCTTTTTGCTTTTGTCATGGCCATAATATGCTTTTTCTTTTATCTTAGCTGCATCAACCTCCTAGGGAAAAGATCCTGGCCCTACCCAGGTATGAGGATGTATGGGTGCCAAATCCCAAATAACCAATGGTCATTTGAACCTGAAGAATGGTTGTGAGATAAGGGATTGTAATGTATGATGGAAAGTGATAAGTATGACATGGGGATAGATGGAACTACGCTATTTCAATCGGGGCTTCCAAAGTAGTGCCCCTCCTATACCCATTGGGTCGTTAGGGGAGGTCCAATTGGACTAGGGTCATAAATTAACCTCCAATTTAAGGTGAGAGAACAAAACCTCAATCAAAACCCCTCCTTCCAGGTCACCCCATAATCCATACCAAAATCCCAAAATCAAACAAGCATAAGCTCTTGATTGCATAATGATTAAAGTACCTTTTGATTGGAAGCCTGCCTTTGCCAATGTGCTCTTGTCAGATGGGTGAGAAGCATATGGCTGATGTAGGTGGTAGAGATATAATGGATTGTCATAAGCTAGTGGTGGTTGTCAAGGGCTAATGGCTGGTTGGTTGGTTGGATATGAAGAATAGGAGAAAAGTTTTCTCCTAGGGGTACCCATTTTTGGTGGGTAACAATGAGTCTATGGAGAACTGGTTACTGAAGCTATTTTCTTGGTATTCGTGAAGTTATCTTAGATCAACAAAGGATTGTACGTGCATTTTGTCTTGTAAGTGAACCTTGTATTTGATAAATTTTTGATCTTATTGTCTAGTGTATGGAATGAATTGTTAATCTAGGGTTTTTCTATTGTGCCAATTATTATTGAATTATATATAATCTAGATATCATCATTGTATGCATTACTCATGTATGAAATGTGAATGGCAATCCCCTTTGTGAACCTTTGTAATAGCTCTCCCAAGTGACCTTGACCCTCACAAAGGTAATAGTTAGGGTTTTGTGTTAGGGCATAAAAATATCTTTACTCCTTTGCAAGATTTAGCTAATCTATCACACCTGTAGACTCCATTAACTCGAGGACTAGGCATTGGTCTTATCAATTTGGTGATAAAACATCATTTTATCCATAAGGTTGATTTTCGCTCTCTTTCCTAAATTCTTTCCGCTTAAGGACAAGCGGGCAAGCTAGGGCTTGGTGCGAATTGGCCTACGAGAGAAGTTTAAGGTTGTGGAAGGATTCAACATTAAGGGAAAAATAGTTTGCCTCAAAATCAACCTCCCTTAGTAGCTAATCTTCCATATTAAACCCTAATTCTCTTTCCCTAGGTAGATTTGCCCAAGGTAAACCCTAGTTTTGCTAAGCGTCAACTTGAGGATTTTTTGAAGGCTTCTTATGCCATATGCCTGCTAATACTTATTGTCTAAAAATCTTTTCTTGGCATATTGACCTTAGGGAATTCCGTTTTGCTTGTTATTGCGCAAACCGTAGGTCTAGCGTGCCCTAATTTGGCCTTTCTAGAGGATGCAAATTGTGTTGCTTTTCTTGGTTGAGCGTTGTACTTAAGAAGAGTCATCCTCTGTTTGCCTAAAGTGTCACCTTGATCCTTTGATCTAGCATATATTTCATAGGTGACCTATCTAACGGGAAGCCACCCATTGGTGAAAGTCCATAGATAGTAGGGGATAATGGCTTTGGTGAGAGTGGGCCACACCTCATTGTTGTCACTAGGTCTAGTGTCTGCCTTGTAAGGTATCCCTTTACAAGACCTGCTAGCTTTTGAGGCAACACTGCTATTGCTGCTTCTATCTCTGGATTCTTTCTCAAGTTTCTCTGTTTCCAGTTGCTCTTTTCTTGTCTTAGCCTCCCCTATTGCTGCTGCCCATCTTGAAGGCCACTTATCCAATGATGTGGCTCTCCTATATACTTCCTCTTCCTTCCAGAGTTTGTTCTATTACGGCCACTTGCATTTGCAGGCATGACAATGGCGACTGACTATATCTAAAGGATTGTGTCTTCAAAATCATTTTTTGTTGGAGTGGAAGGCAACCAAAGATCCAGCTTCTGCAATCACCTCCTTTACATCCTTAATCCAGTATGCCTTATATAGAAAGACAAAGGGTGGCATAATGCTTTCTTCTCTTGCAAGAGTGATGCACTGACTCCTCACAATAGATGTGCATTAGGGCCTTGCTGGGCTGCAATTGTCAGCCCATTCCCGAGAAACTATTTACAACAAAGGGAGTGTCTAGCAGGTATGAGGACATATAGAATGCTGGTGGAATGCCCAGGGCTGTGTGCTTTTAGCCATTGATGCTGATGGATATATATACATGTTGCTTAAAATGGCCTAGCAGATTTGGCGAAACATTAGAATATACCCAAAATGTGAAATCTGTGGTTTAGAGTTCTACATATATATATTTTTTATCAATGATTTGAGGATGAGATGTTTTGAAGGGAATGGTGTTATGAATATAAAATAACAAATATAAATAGAGTATCGAATGTTGGTTATGATAAATCTTGTGTAATTATGAAAGGGTACATCATATGGACTGAAGGGTCACCATAAGCATTTAAAAGCCTAGACGACCATTTATATAAATCATCATTCAATTTTATAAATACTTTTATTTTTATTCCAAACTGGAACATTCAAGTATAAAAGTGAGTCTTATACTTCATTGTAACTGTAAACTTGTCCAACCATGCACTGGGAGGCCTGTTCCGTGAATGTATCATCTAGATCTACTTGCAAGAAACTCCTGTCCAATCGTGAAATCTAATTAACAAAAGGATCTATGACTATATGCTAGGTATATTGCATTCATGAATTGTTGTTGCTGAATGATGTAGACAGGCTTTGGAACAGTGCCTCCTGATCTCCAATGTACTATTGAATTTTCTGGTTCTTAACACTTGAATCTGCTGCGGAAAATTCAGCACTAACAGGACCCAAAATGATAATGGAAGCTGTGGCACTAGATTAAGAAGGCCCCATCGACTTTACAATTTTGCTATTTACTTTTGACATTCATATTTAAAACCTGGCTTACTTGGATTATTGTTATTTAAGAGAGTGAACATCAATGATTCATTCACAGTGATGCTGTAATCCAATTATTTGGGTTCACGATGAAAACGAACTGAATGCCATCAATTTTGTCTCATCGTTAACAACTGCTTGCACTTTTGCTAAGCATGGCTTTCTTGCCTCCTGTATAATACTCTTTTTTTTTCCTTTGTTTATTTACCAGTTGAACTGTATTGTCACAAATCTGTATGCATTTATTGGCTGAGTTGAAACTGATCAGTCTGTGTATTAGTTATGCTTTTATATTAGAATGTAGGCGAATGTTGGTTTATCACATTCTAGAGTTGTGTATAAATAATGTTTAAGTGGCAGTTTTGCAGGCATTTATTGTTTTTCAATTTCATGGAACTGTAGTTGTGAATCTTTATAACTCATCCAATGGATCACCAGCATTCATTTAAGTTTGATCTTTGCAGGTGACAAAGCAACATAATGAGGATTGTAAAAAGCTTCTGAGATTGATGGGAGTGCCTGTGATTGAGGTAATTATGTAGCAATGTTGGTGTACATATAATCATTTTTAACTTCTTAAGTTATTTTGGTTTCTTTAAATTCATCATGATCATTGTATGCTGATGCTTGCTTCCTACAATTTTCCGTTCTTGCTATATGATCATACAAAATCCTTTGGTGTCTCCTAGTTAGGATCTGATTGCCATTACACCCTCTAATAATGGGGGGCTCAATTGCTTATTTTAAGCTTGTCTTTTCCCTAAAAAATTTCAGTTAAGTGATTCAAGAGCACGCACTTGTTTGATGAGCTTGAGAAAGGGGCTGTGTAGCACATGATACAGAATCTTTATCTGGTTACTATTAAAATAATGTAGTTAAATAAATACTCTCATACGATGCTGGGTTTATTTCTCACCAATATTGAATTATAATATGTTTATCATTGTTTAATATAGTGAATATTCCAGTCTGGCAGTCTACTGCAAGATTGTTTTAGACTCAGGTGCAATTTTGTATTTTATTTTGTGCCATTTATGCTTTTACTTTTTCCGTAAGCTTCTAATCTGTAATATTTCTTCATTTTTTTTAATTTATGGTGGTGCTGTCTTTTATTCTACTCAGGCTCCTTCTGAAGCAGAGGCAGAATGTGCATCATTATGTAAAAGTGGCAAGGTACAACTTCCCACTACAAATGCTGGTTATATTACCATGGCTGTTGCTGTTTGGTCTGTTTGGTAATATTGTCGTGTGTTCTTGTAGGTTTATGGCATTATGCTGTAGCATCCGAGGATATGGATTCCTTGACTTTTGGAGCTCCACGATTTTTGCGGCACTTGATGGAACCATCATCAAAAAAAATGGCAGTGATGGAGTTTGAGATTTCAAAGGTACGTGTTGAACATTCCCAAAGCATCTAGACTTTTGCATTTCAAGGGGCTGGTTGGGATGCGGTGTGATGAAAACAATGAATCATTGAGCTTGAAAACAATGTTCTAAAACATACTTTTCATTAGGTTTTAGAGGGATTGGACCTTACCATGGAACAGTTTGTGGACATGTGCATCCTCTGTGGATGTGACTACTGTGAAACTATTCGAGGTAAGTTCATATTCCTTTTGATTATGAGATTATCTTTGTTGTTAACTTTTATCTTCTTTCTTGTTTCTGATTTGTTTCTACTCTAAATAGTAAAATAAATTGTAATCCAAGATTTGGAGGATGCACGAAGGAGTCTTTATGCTAATTATGTAAAGTTAGATTGCATTTCTTCAACTGTTAGTTGGCTAGATCACTTAGATGCATTAATATAGATCAAAGACCAAATATAGCTGTGCAGTTAAATTTGTATCATACATGCCTGCCAGCTGCTAATTTAGCCACGCCTGCTAACAATCTTAATTAATGTGTCTGATTATGGTATGCATACAAGTTCAAATATGGTGTTAAAATTGGACAACTAGGTCCAAACTCCGGGTTGTGCTGCTCAGATGACGATCCGAATATTTTTATTGGGTTCCTCTTTCGGAGAGGTATAAGATTGATCTAAAGATCATCTCGATCGGATGAGCAGAACATGTACTTTGAATTTATTCCACTTATGTCCTAGGTCGGCCTGGAATAAAATATAGACTTAAATGTCTTAAAGGACGTGTCACACACCCCCAAAGATTCCTATATATTGGAGAGACTTAGAGTTCATTTGACACACACATTGTGTGGAGGAATTCTCTGGATAGCATTGGAGCTGCGTATCTATGGACTATTCTTTGTTTGGGTTGTTCTGGGGTTATGTGTGACACGCTTGGCTGAATGACCTATTGGAGACTTTGCTGGTAGAAGCATCCTGCTGATCGCCGTAACGCCACCATTCATCATTTCTGTCTTGGCTTGTCTTCTATCGATCTATTAATATGTTCTATCTGCTTCAGCGTTGTGCCCTAATCTGAAATGGCATAGAACATGTTCAAAATTAACATGGTATCAGAGCAGGGTTAAGACAAAGCGAAATTTATATTAATCATCGATTTATTAGATCCATTGTGGGAAACGTTACCTCTAGAGAGGAGGATCTTATGCCCTAGCCGCAGCACAGGAGAAGGCAGAACAGCGTGGGGACAAGGGTACGTTTTAGGGTTAGACAGGGTCTGAATTGCTATGGGAGAAGCTGACTGTGTTAGCTGTTAGGCCGAGTTCTTGTAGGGTAAAATTGTTTGGAGCTATGAACAACACTGTTTTGGACGTCGAGGAGTGCCGTTGTGCTAGGCCAGGGGCCATGGCCCTACAACTGGGCTTGCGTAGGGTGGTCAAGGGTTGGCATATGAAGAAGGCCGCAGCTACAACAGCTGCTATGCTAGGTCACATGCCATAGCAAGCAGTTGTAGGCAACATTAACGCAACAACCCCAATCGATCCTAGGGTTCTGGACGCCATGCTGCCGTATGAATTTGAATTTGAACTTTGAAAGATGGTGGAGGAATTTATTTAATGGCTAAATTATTTTTGTCCAAGTATCAGCGTCGAGGTCTAGAGTTTAGAACATATGCAGAAACATCGTCGAGAATGTGTCACGTGCTTCTGTTTATCGGTTCAATCTACCCACGATTCTGACTTTCTTTGATTATTGAATAACTGTGATGTTGTTTAGTCCACTCCACGACTTCTCTATAGCTGCGCAAACCCTCAGCATACTTTTGTTCATCCATAGCTCTGCGTTGTGCTTGGCTTTGTCGTTTATACGACTCACTGAATAATAGATTCACACCTAGAAAAAAAAAATTAACCGACCAACTCACATACACATTCGAAGTTCTGGGCGTAAAATAGCTCAGCTAATAAGCGGAAATGGCTTGCAATAATATGGTGGAGATATTCCTATTCATTGGGTTGTTGTGTGCAGTTGAAGGTTATTTCGGTATCAATTAAGAAAGACAAATCCACCCGTAAGACCTGGTTGATGTTATGGAGAAAACCCGCGTAAGATGTCTGACGAAGCAAATTTATATTCTAAATTATTTCGATATGTAACTTGCTTCATGGGGGTGACCCTAGTCGTAGAGAGATTGGTGCCAAAGTCGCTTTGGGACAACTGAGCAGAACTGAATAGATTCTTGCAGTAAAGATGGACGGCCTTACGGTTTATTATTCGGTCACCCACTACTGATCGAATCTTATATCGCAACGGACAGTTTGACAGGGTTACGAACAGCACGAGTGATGAACGTAGTGATACTCTGTCAGTTCTCTTGGGCTTAACATTTGGCCCGATGCTCGCAGGAGCTAGAGGAGGTGAGCGTGGAAATTGCATTCAAGAGCTGCCAGATCCTCAAAGCTGTAGTATAATTACCAGAATAATTGGGCTTATTATTGGCCCCTGCAAGCTTCTAAATTGGCGGAATATCATTCCTTAGGCAAGGCCACGCATCTTTTGGCTGTTATATATATAGCAATCGCTGTCTCTTTCGTATGTCTGTTCTGAATCTGCGAGCTGGGATGAACCATATGCATCAGGATTCCTATGGCCGATTCGTAGGGAACAATAAGAGTGGTGACAATACGAGCCTTGGATGGAATGATTATATGCTAATGATTGGCGTGAATTTATCACCTTGACTAGTCTCTTTGACCAAGATTCAGTGTACTTGGTGCTAGACTCAATGGTCTTTTCTGCAAAGGTTCCCATTTTAAAGGAGACCTCTATAATGCAGGGGTGCACAGATCATGAAGTAGATTTTGTCTCTAAAAGTGAAGCTGGAAAAACTGTAAACCGAGGAATCTTCACATGGAAGGTCGAGAACTCTTTAGCTTTTAAGGAGATCATGGAGACAAGGAAAATCTTCAGCAAATTCTTTCAGGCTGGTGGTTGTGAGCTAGACATAGGTGTCTTCAAGTCATTTGATAATCTATGCATACACTTGGAAAGTGATCAATCTGTTGGAACCGATTCTAATAAGAATTTCCGGGTCTGATATCGGATGGCAGTTGTGAATCTAATCATTATGAGAAAACTGTCTAGAAGCAGTCATCCATATGTACAAAGACTTGGAATAATTCACTAGAATTCATGAAAGTCTCGAACATGCTGTGACAGTTGTGTTTCTTTGCGAGATTCTGGATTGTTGTCCCTGGTTTGAGTTTTCTGATCTTGAGTTCGAGCTCCTTGGAGGCTCACACGTGGGAAAGGATGGTCAAAGATCCTACTGGTGGTAAATAGGAACATCGCTGTAGATTGCAGCCGCAGATCCAAGCTGAAGTTGGTCACAAACACAATGATTCCGAGATCTGTGCATAAGCAAGACCACAATGATATTTAGAAGATGACATACTGTGTCATTTACCACATGTTCAGCAGTTGGGCACTTATATCTGAGCTAGATCTGCTTAACAGAAAGGTATCACTTAAGGTATCGACTGACATGAAGAAGGGTAAATTTCTGTGTTTGGAACATCTGTATGATTGGTTCCTAGATATGTGCAATTTAGGAGACAAATTGCAAAACTGAAATTTGAAGACTTGAAGTCCTAGATAAATCAACTGTAAATCTAAAATTGAGAAGCAGAGCTGGATGAGATACCAGATGTAATAGATGAAGCTCTCAAGTGTAGAATTATGAAAGAAGGAATCATGTTTGGATTCCTAGTTCTGTGGGTCACAGTGAAGAGGGCTAGTTGAGGAAGCTTCATGAGATCTCCTCAGAATAACAGGACTTCTAACACAAGCTGGGGCTTGTTGATATATTCTTCCTGTTGGACAGTGACATAGATAGACACCTATGTAGTAGTAAGCATGTGATAGTAGCAGTCTCACATTGGAGTAAAATGTGTTTCTGTAGCCTTCAGACACGTTGCAAAAGACTGTGGTCTTGAATGGTTTTGACTGTGGGAGAATAAGACTCCATTTCTGAGTTGGTGTCTAGGATGCCCTCATAGATGTCTTCTCTCAAGAGAAGCTGGCATTAAGAGGGAGAATACATATGTATATGCTTCTGAGTTTATATCATTTCCGAAAGAAAACCCTCATGGCTCAAATTCATATGGCTTCAGAGGGGGAAATTCCGAAAAAATACCAAGAAGCCATATAAATACCAAAGGTATCTAGATGCCATATGAGCCTGGATCATTTGAAGAAACTGGAAAGCATCAAATTCTGCATGGATGCAAGGGTGATGTCTAGGATATGGTTCCTACACCACTGATCAAAGTTGGTGTCACCTCGATTTAAGATCGCTACGGGATCTCGATGGAAATGGGACACCGAAGGTACCCATTGTCATTACACCCATAATCTATAATTTCCCTATTATACATGGAGATAAGATCGTTTTTTGGCAGTAGACAGCGCAAAGGAAGAGGGGACAGAGAGCAATCCCTCTGGGTTCGGTTCAAGATCAGACACCCATGTCTCACAGGGTTGAAGAAAACCCTTCGTGTTGAAGAAAAGCAATTCCACATTCCAGAGCTTGGTACGAGAGAATAGATAGCTACCTGATGAAGCTGGGCTTCACTCGTAGTAATGCTGATCCAAACCTTTACTTCAAGGTTGATAGAGAAAAGTCTCTCATTCTGGTGTTGTATGTGGACGACCTCTTCCTGACAGGTGCTGACCCTCTGATTCATCATTGCAAGAGGGAGCTCGGGCCGGCTAAGTTCGAGACAACATCCTAGGATTGATGACCATTTCCTTAGCTCCGGAGGTCCGGCGGTGAGATTCGGCGGTAGATTTTCCTTTCTCAAGGAAAATATGACTGTGCTTCGGAAAGATCCGGAATATGGACTGCAGTCCATGCCCATCGTCGATGGAACCGAACCAAGAAGCCATGGTGCCGCCGTCGGGCCCGTGCTAACAAATCCTACCGAGTATCATTGTCCTAGGGCCCCGATGTTCTTAGTGAACACTCAACTGGGATAGTGAGGAAACAAGGTTCACTTGAGTCAATGATGGTTGAGCTCACTTCACTTTCACTGGTTGGTGCCAAGAATCTTCTCGAGGATATCTTCAAGTAATAATAAACACATCAGATATAAGATGTGAGCGTGAGAATTCTCGGCTATCTACAGGTCTCAGAAATGGCAGCGTGTGGTGGATCGTAAGAGCACATTGGGATGTTGCTTCAACCTCGTTTATAGCCATCTCATGGATGAGCGGGGGAGCAAAAAGTCATGGCTTTGAGCAACGCAGGCCAATACATTGCAGCAAGTATGGCCGCTGTAGCTGGGCCTTGCGGCGGTGTTTCAATGAGTTGTTCACATGTGCTAGATACCACTGTGATACTCTGTGATAATCAGAGTGGGATTCGTATGACTGAGAATCCTGTGTTCCACGACCGATCAAAGCATATTGATACTGTGCACCATTTCATCCGGAGTGTGCGGTCAGCCAGTTAGTACCCGTGCCCGACTACAGAACCGATGGCAGGTTATGATACTCACTAAGCCCCTAGGGAAGGTCAAGTTCCTAACCTTCCGTGAGAGACTTGGTATCGTGGAACGACCCTATGATGTGGGTCCTGTTGGACGATGAGCTCGAGGAGCTCTGGGGGGCTTTGGGCACAGCTTCTCGGAGCTATGAGCAACCACAAGGCTAGGCTTGCCAAACCTTGTTGTTGTGTGTGGACCCCACCGTTGTGATTATTGAGTTGGTTCACCTCTCATCATCTGTGCCCAGTATGCATCCTACCCATTGAGTTCAGGGCTCATGGGAAGTACCTCTCATTTGGCCAATGAGGTGGGAAAAGCTAGAGACTAGTAGCAAAGACTGATGGACGCATCAGAGATTGCCGTACTCTCTATCTAGGATGGGACGTGTCCAACCACTTGATCTAGGATCAATTCTAGTGAGGTTTCGGACCTCCAACTGACTCTGGGTTAGGTAAACCAACTTTGGGTTGGTATGAGACTCTTTGTGAGTCCTATAGAGATTTCGGACCTCTGGGCTGAATCTGTCAGCAGGGTATGATGTCTTTTTGATTGACCCACTCCTGTTCTGAAATAAAGAGGCCAGCAAAGCAAGTTACGGCGGGATGACGCACGATGTTTGGATTGCACTAGTGGACGGAGTTCTCCCTAGTTGAGAGGGAGTGTTAAAATTGGACAACTAGGTCCAAACTCCGGGTTGTGCTTCTCAGATGACGATCCCAATATTTTTATTGGATTCCTCTTTCGGAGAGGTATAAGATTGATCTAAAGATCATCTCGATCAGATGAGCAGAACATGTACTTTGAATTTATTCCACTTATGTGCTAGGTCGGCCTAGAATAAAATATAGACTTAAATGTCTTAAAGGACGTGTCACACACCCCCAAAGATTCCTATATATTGGAGAGTCTTAGAGTTCATTTGATACACTTTGTGTGGAGGAATTCTCTCTCTCTGGAGAGCGTTGGAGCTGCGTAATATATGGACTATTCTTTGTTTGGGTTGTTCTGGGGTTATGTGTGACACGCTTGGCTGAATGACCTATTGGAGACTTTGTTGGTAGAAGCATCCTGCTGATCGCCGTAACGCCACCATTCATATCTTTGGCTTGGCTTGTCTTCTATCGATCTATTAATATGTTCTATCTACTTCAACTTTGTGCCCTAATCTGAAATGGCATAGAACATGTTCAAAATTAACATATGGCCTATCAACAACCATGGCTATTCAATGTAGAAGAGTTACCCCATAGCATGTAGCAGACTAAAACTACAAGATAACCTAGAGATTCCCTAAGAGCATGCCATAGAAAATTTAAGAAATAAAAGTGTCCACACTAGAGATTGAGTGCTACATTATCATGCCTTGGAAAAATCAGATTAACACAGATTTTAATCAGTTAAAGGAATCCAAAGTAGAGAAGTCAAAGGAGTCTTCCACAAATCTCTGGCAAATACATCGAAAAAACTACGGTACATGTGCATAAGGTTTGAAAGGGAAAGCCTAAAAGACTTAAAACTTTTATTCCCCCAGCCCCCCCCCCCCTTTACATATGAAAATCTTTATAGTATATACTATATACATATACAACACACAAACTATTGAAAATGGCCAGCTCAGGGATGAATTTCCTTAAATAAAATTTCATTTCTGACAACTCTGAAGTGACTTTCTAAAATTAGAAAGTCATGTCTAGCATCTCAAGCATGACTTTCCAAAAATAGTAAATCACCTTGCGTCAATTGGTAATCAAGTATATATGTTGGAAAATCACTTAGCTTATCATTAATCAATCTTAATAGTTCAATTTTTGACTTAATCATCAATATTAACATTACCTTTGTTATTATCCTTATGTTACTCTGACATTATTATTATTAAAAGGAACTTCAAGTCACCTTACCTTCATCACTTAATCACTTCGTACCTCTATGTCTCACATAGCACATCGTAACTCTCTCCCTATCTCTCTCTTAACGGATACGTTTCACTCTCATTAAAGTCTTGTCGTAAAAGATTCTCTTACGCTTTCATTAATGCAAACATTACTCTCTCTCTTATGCACTCATTAAGACATGGTATATTCCTCTTACTCACAACATAAGCATGTCATAAAAGATTTCTTACACCGCCTTAATAGCATGAGTTGCCATGCGTACCTCCTTTATGGCATGAGTTACAAAGGCATGTGTACCTCCCTAAATGGCATATGTAACTCATCCTCAAGGCATGCGTATTGCTCCTTTATGAATAGAATTTGTTGCTCCTATATATGTATCTCATATCATCTCATTCTTACTACTTGTGCATTGTGAAAGAAGGATTCAAACTTAAGAGAGAGAGACTTGGAGAGTAAGAGAAAAACTTGAAGGTTGATTCAATGTTTGCATCAGCTACTGCTACCAGTGATCTTCATGATACAACTTGTTCAAATTTCGGTGAACTTACTCATTCTTTTGATCTCTCATTGTACTTTGTATCTATGTTGAACAATTGATATGTAATAGAAGAAGAATCTGGTTGGGTTTTCCCCTTCTGGGTTTTGCCCTGGTCAGTGGACCTAAATTTTCTGTGTCTTATCTTGTTCTTGATTGTGTTCAATTGTGCTTTTGGTTTATGTTCTATCTACAATTGCTCAACTAATATTGCAGCAAAAAGAAGTTTTAAATAAGTAATTGTTACAACATAGAACATCACACTTTTAATATGGTATCAAAGCTTTTGTGAAGACAAGCCCAAGAAGATAAGAGATGTCATATTTTTATTTTTCGCTGAAATATCACTTGTTGCTCCTATTTACTGTTGAAATATCACATGCTGCTCCTTGTTGCTAAAATCTGTTTGACTAGATCAAGATGTCTTCTTCTTACTTCAAGAATGAAGAGAAGTTGAATGATGCTTCGAATTTTGGTCCATGGAAGGGAAGATTGGATATTACTTTTGAGGAACATGATGTACTGAAATATGTTGAAGGTGAGGTAGCAGAACCGCCAAAAAATTCAAATGTTGCTATCAAGACTAGATACAAGAAAGGAGAAGTCAAGACAAAAAATATTATCCTTGATTTTCTTGGAGACCATCTCATCACCTATGTCTCCAACTTGAAGAAATCTAAGGAAATGTATGATAAGATGATTGTCAATTGGAATGTATCAAGTAAACAACTTGAGTCAAATATTTGCTTTGAAGAATCAACTCAAGGACATTAAGATTCACAAAGGAGAGACCATTCAAGCATACTTTGTGAGGATATCAAAATCAAATACTAGTTGTCAACTGTTGGTGAAATTGTATTTGATAAAGAGTTGGTGTTGATTACGCTTGGAGGTCTTTCTCCTACTTGGGAGACTTTGATTACTACCTTTAGCAACAATGATAAATTTCCACATTTGATAAGCTCCTGGGAAAGTGTAGTCAAGAAGAGGCCAAAATGATCTCCAGAGGAAGAATTCCCATGCATGAAGAGGGAGATCCTACTGCCTTTGCTATCCAAGGCAAGAAGCAAAAAGGAAGAAGAGGTCATCATTTTTCAAGAAAGCTTGCTCCCAAATCCAACAGTTCTTATAAATGGAACAAGGACCTATCAGAAGTTCAATGCTACAATTGACATAAGCATGGCCACTATGCTCGTGATTGTCTTGAAAATAGATGAGCACCAAGTTCTAACTTCAACAATCGTAGCAACAATTTTAGATCTGGTTTTAGAAGAAGATAAGCTCTTGCTGTTAGTAAAAAAAGCCACCATTCTTCCAAGACTTCAACGAACCTAAGGTATGATAATAATGTAGTATAGACACAATCAGAGTACTTTGTTGTTTCTGCTCTTTCTAGTTCCTCTTTTGCAGACTCTTGTGATAGCTGGTTGATTGATAGTGGTGCTTCAAGGGACTTTACTAGTTATAAAGAAGTTCTCTCAAATCTAGTTGAGAGGGAGACAAATATGAAAATCATACTTGGAGATAACTCTACATATCCTATAAAGGGATATGGTTTTGTTTCTTTTCATTCGGATGAAGGTAAAACTATTTCTCTTCAAGAAGTTTTGTATGTAACTGGTTTTAAAAAGAATCTTGTATCTATATCTACTTTAGAAGATAAAGGAATGAAAATTTCTTTCATAAATGGAAAAGTTCTCACTTGGCCAATGAGATCTAACACGAGAGATGCCTTCACTCTGGGATCGAGGTTTGAAGGTCTCTATAAAGTCAATGGAAGACCAATGCATGCACTGATTCATGACAACAATCATTAATGTGAACTTTGGCATCGAAGGTTCGCTCATCTGCATTATAAAGCATTGCCCCATGTGAGAAAAATGGTTTTTGGAATGCCGGAGATTAGATTGGATCATGATGGAGTTTTCCAAGGGTGTGCAAGTGCAAAGCATGTAAAGGGACCATTCCCTTCAAGCAAAAAGAAAACCAGTCAAGTACTTCATCTTGTATATTCTGATTTATGTGGACTTATGCCTGTAACTTTTTTTGGTGGCTACTTGTATTATATAATCTTTGTGGATGAGTTTTTCGCAAAACTTGGATTTTCTTTTTGGAAAATAAAAGTCAAACATTTAACATGTTCAATGACTTTAAATCTCTAATAGAAAAACAAATTGGAAAGCAGATCAAAATCTTCAGATTTGACAACGGAGGAGAGTTCACTTCAAATGATTTCATTGATTTTTGCAAATCAGTTGGAATCAAGAAAGAGACCACCGTGCTATATAAGCCAGAACAAAATGGTGTGGCCGAAAGAAAGAGCAAAACCATCATGGAAGCAGTCAAAGCTATGTTGCATGATCAGAAGCTACCAAAGTTTCTTTGGGGAGAAACTTCTAACACTGTTGTTTATGTCCAAAATAGATCTCCACACCTAGCCTTAAACAACAACAATCTTGAAGAAGTCTTCACTAGTGAAAAGCTTGAAGTTGGGCACTTGAGGATCTTTGAATGCCCTGTCTACTTTCATGTGCCAAGGGAAAAGAGGACCAAGTTGGAAGGTGCAGGTAAGAAAGGTATGTTTGTTGGTTATTTTTAAAATTCTAAAGCTTACAGAATATACGTGTTTGGTCAAAGAACTATATATTTTAGTAGGGATGTAACATTTGATGAAGCAACTCTTGGAAAGGTAAGAGACACTCCTCCTCCTGCTAATGTTGAAAGTCAGGATGATGCCTTGGATGCTCAAGAAGATGTTGAGCTTAAGCCTGATCTTGTTGATGAACCCATGGACCCCTTGGATCCTCCTCCAAGTGATCCGCCTGCTAGAAAGAGGCCATTATGGCTTCGTGACACTCTACAAGATGTTGATAGACATGCTGCCTCTAGAGGGACTTTTAGAGAAAGCAAGAAACCTTGCCGGTTCCAGGGATTCATTGTAGCGAGCGACATTATTGAGGCCAAACCATGCACTTTTGAAGAAGCAATAAAAGATTGAGTATGGATGGATGCAATGGTTGAAGGATATGAGTCCATCATACATAATGATGTATGGAAAGTACTTCCAAGACCCAAAGGTAAGTTTGTTGTGACTTCCAAATGGTTGTATAAAATCAAACATGGTGTAGTTGGAAATATTGAAAAATATAAAGCTAGATTTGTGGCTAGCTCTCAGAAAGAGAAGCTTGATCAAAGAACTATATAGTTTAGCATGGATGTAACATTTGATGAAGATGCAACTCTTGGAAAGGCAAGAGACACTCCTCTTGCTAATGTTGAAAGTTAGGATGATGCCTTGGGTGCTCAAGAAGATGTCACTCCAAGTGATCCGCCTGCTAGAAAGAGGCCATTATGGCTTCGTGACACTCTACAAGATGTTGATAGACATGCTGCCTCTAGAGGGACTTTCAGAGAAAGCAAGAAACCTTGCTGGTTCCAGGGATTCGTTGTAGCGAGCAACATTATTCAAGCCGAACCATGCACTTTTGAAGAAGCAGTAAAAGATCAAGTATAGAAGGATGCAATGGTTGAAGGATATGAGTCCATCATACATAATGATGTATGGGAAGTAGTTCCAAGACCCAAAGGTAAGTCTGTTGTGACTTCCAAATGGTTGTATAAAATCAAACATGGTGCATATGGCAATATTGAAAAATATAAAGCTAGATTTGTGGCTAGAGGTTTCTCTCAAAAAGAGAAGCCTGGTCAAAGAACTATATAGTTTAGCAGGGATGTAACATTAGATGAAGATGCAACTCTTGAAAAGGCAAGAGACACTCCTCCTCTTGCTAATGTTGAAAGTTAGGATGATGCCTTGGATGCTCAAGAAGATGTTGAGCTTAAGCCTAATCTTGTTGATGAACCCATGGAGCCCATGGATCCCTTGGATCCTCCTCCAAGTGATCTGCCTGCTAGAAAGAGGCCATTATGGCTTCGTGACACTCTACAAGATGTTGATAGACATGCTGCCTCTAGAGGGACTTTCAGAGAAAGCAAGAAACCTTGCCGGTTCCAGGGATTCGTTGTAGCAAGCAACATTATTCAGGCTGAACCATGCACTTTTGAAGAAGCAGTAAAAGATCAAGTATGGAAGGATGCAATGGTTGAAGGATATTAGTCCATCATACATAATGATGTATGGGAAGTAGTTCCAAGACCCAAAGGTAAGTCTGTTGTGACTTCCAAATGGTTGTATACAATCAAACATGGTGCAGATGGTAGTATTAAAAAATATAAAGCTAGATTTGTGGCTAGGCTTCTCTCAGAAAGAGGGAGAAGATTGTGATGATATTTTTGCACTTGTTGCTCGATATACTACCATATGATCCATTGTGGCTCTAGTTGCTAGCTAGAGATGGTCTCTTCACCAAATGGATGTGAAAACTACTTTTCTGCATGACTTCCTCAAGGAAGAAGTATTTGTGGAGCAACTACAAGGCTTTGAAGTGCATGACAGGAAAACCCATGTGTGTCAAGCCTTTGATTTTGGTATTAAATGTTGATGACTTATTCTTGATTGGTGGAGAACCTCTTATCCTCCAGTGTAAGAGGGAGTTAGCTTCTGAATTTGAAATGAAAGATCTTCATTTGATGCACTACTTTTTGGGCACGGAGGTATGGCAAAGACCTGGTGAGATTTTCCTTTCTCAAGGAAAATATGTTGTCAAGCTTCTAGAAAGATTTGGCATGACAGAATGTAAGTCCATGAACACACCAATGGAAATGAATTTCAAAAAGTTATGTGGTGAAGCTGCAAGACCTGATTTGGCTAATCCTTCCGAGCATCGACAACTGATTGGGGCACTGATGTTCTTAGTGAACATTAGATTGGACATATGTTTTGCGGTCAATACTTTGAGCCAATATATGATTAAGCCATCACATGCACATCGGATTACTGCAAAGCATGTGCTGAGACACCTACATGGGACCATCAATCTTGGATTGAGATATACTGTCGGAGATGTGAGACTACATGGGTACTCTGATGTTGATTGGGCTGGAAACTCTGCTGACAGAAAGAACACATCTAGATGTTGCTTTAGCTTGGGATTTGCCATGATATCTTGGATGAGTAGAAAACAAAAGTTTGTAGCCCTTAGCACAGTTGAAGCTGAGTACATTTTTGCTAGCATGGCTAGATGTGAGGCAGTACGACTGAGGAAGCTCTTTGGAGAGCTCTTTGAGCATGCGCTAGAGACGACAGTGATATACCGTGACAATAAGAGTGGGATTCGTCTCGCAGAAAATCTTGTGTTCCATGACAAGTCCAAGCACGTTGAGATCAAATATCACTATATCTGGGATATGGTGCAGAGAAGAGAAATAAGACTCCATCATATTACAACTGATGATCAAATAACTGACATACTTACCAAGCCTTTACCGAAAGGGAATTTCTTGGTATTTAGAGAGCAACTTGAACTGACGGATGTGACCCTTCCTGGTGGGGGCGGTCATGGATGATCGAGAACACTGAGCTATGCTCTTCCCTCTTGTTTGAGCTCCCAAGTTGGGAATGGAGCCAGGAGAGCTCCTGGGGTTGAGGGAACTCTTGATTGTAGGTTGTGTGTGATCTTTGTCTTGTGTTGACAAGTGGTAATCCTCCCTACCATCAAGTCTGGGACTTGCCAATAGTATACCCCAGTATGCATCCTACCCACAAGCTGGGTTTGTTGGGAGTACCATCCATCTTACCAATAGGTGTGGTAAAGCTTGGTTGTGCGCGATCCTTGACAAGTGGTATTCCCCCCAAGTAGAGGTGAGACTTGGTTGTGCGCGATCGTTGACAAGTGGTATTCCCCCCAAGTAGAGGTGACTTGGTTGTGCGCGACCCTTGACAAGTGGTATTTCCCCCCAAGTAGAGGTGAGACTTGGTTGTGCACGATCCTTGTCAAGTGATAATTCCCCCAAGCAAAGATGAGACTTGGTTGTGCGCGTTCCTTGTCCTGTGTTGACAATTGGTAATCCCCCCCAAATTTTGTGGATGCAGGTGTTCTACCACTAGACTCTTATGGTAAAGCTTGGTTGAGTGTGACCCTTGTCATGTGTTGACAAGTGGTAATCCCCCCAAGCAGAGGTGAGACTTGGTTGTGCGCGATCATTGTCATGTGTTGACAAGTGGTAATCCCCCCAAGCTTGTGTCAAGATGGGAATATCAATGAATATAGGGCTAAGTCACATGACACGAGGACACATAAATCCGAGTATTCAACACGAGACACAACAACCCCAGAAACAAGACACGAGGGACACGTTTTATATATATATATATATATATATATATATTAAAAAAATACTGAAATATAGTGCTTGATCCATATAGACATGAATCATGATGATATCTATTTAGTATTTAGTGTATACTATTTAGTTTATTAATTTACTACATCAATGATGTTCACAGTTCAATGTTCATTGTTCATGTTATAACTCTTGTTATTAACTTCAAACAGGTTCGATCATGTACAAACTTTACATAAGGTAGTTTATAAATTATAAATTTATGTGTTCAAACTACACTATTGACCAGGGCGTTAATCGAGCTTTCCCTCCCTTTACACCTCGAAGGTGTAGTGAGTAATGAGCACATGACGGGGAGGTGGGATTTTTATTTCAACACACGATCTATACGTGGTCACTGGTCATAAAATGTGGTCACTGGTGTATAATAAAATTAAGTTCCATAGGCTGTAACACAACTTGCAGAAAATTTAAGTGCTCCAAACTCTCAGCAAAGCACATGAATGCTTGTCTCCTGCATCTCCAGGTCCAGGTCAACATGAAGTTGTGAATTGTGCTCTCAATTTGAAGTTGTGAGAATTTCATTCGAATATGATGAAATTTCTTACACTACACAACAAATTTGATTTCGGCAACGAGCAAACTTGACTTTGCCAATGATCAATGATAAAAAAAGCCCAAAAATAAACCATGTTGCAGGTTTTAAATGTCACTTTTCATGGGACACGTGTCCTAAGAGCCAAAAACGTTAGGGCACGCTTTTGCCACGTCCAAAACATGTGTCTCAATTTGAGGACACGAATAAAAATGTTTTCGACACGTTTTAGGGTACATTTCGTGTCTGACATGTAAAATACGGGACACGAGACCCTGAGGGACGTGTCCTGTGACTTAGATATAGGGTGATAGATGAATCTCCCCTATGATGATTCTTCTTCATTTGATTGTGACATCATTATTCTAGAGCAAAGATGATTAGAGATGAGCAAAGAAATCACAGATCTTTGTTACAGAAAGAAATTCCTCTCTAGCTGAGAGGGAGTGTTGAAAATTGGCAGCTCAGGGATGAATTTCCTTGAATAAAATTTCATTTCTGACAATTCTGGAATGGCTTTCGAAAATTAGAAAGTCATGTCTAGCATCTCAAGCATGACTTTCCAAAAATAATAAATCACCTTGCATCTATTGGTAATCAAGTATGGATGTTGGAAAATCGCTTATCATTAATCAATCTTAATAGTTCAAATTTTGACTTAATCATCAATATTATCATTACCTTTATTATTATCCTTATGATACTGTGACATTATTATTATTAAAAATAACTTCAAGTCATGTTACCTTCATCACTTAATCACTTTGTACCTCTATGTCTCACATAGCACATCGTAACTCTCTCACTCTCTTTGTCTTAATGGACACATTTTACTCTCATTAAAGTCTTGTCATAAAAGATTCTCTTACGCTTTCATTAATGCAAACATTACTCTCTCTTACACACTCATTAAGACATGTCACATTCATCTTACTCACAATAAAAACATGTCATAAAAGATTCCTCTTACACCTCCTTAATAGCATGAGTTACAAAGGCATGTGTACCTCCTTAATGGCATGAGTTACAAAGGCATGTGTACCTCGCTAAATGGCATATGTAACTCCTCAAGGCATGCATATTGTTCCTTTTTTATGACCATAATTTGTTGCTCCTCTTATGTATGTATCTCATATCATCTCATTCTCACTACTTGTGCATTGTTGATGAAGGATTCAAACTTGAGAGAGAGAGTTGGAGAGACTTGAAGAAGATTGTGAGAGAGAGAGACTTGGAGAGTAAGAGCAGAACTTGAAGGTTGATTCAGTGTTTGCATCAACTGCTGCTATCAATGATCTTCACACTACAACTTGTTCAGATTTGGGTGAAAATTACTCATTTTCTTGATCTCTCATTGTAATTTGTATCTCTGCTGAACAATTGATATCTAATAGAAGGAGAATTTGGTTGGGCTTTCCCCTTGTGGGTTATGCCTTGGTTATTGGACCTAAATTCTCTATGTCTTATCTTGTTCTTGGTTGTCTTCATTTGTGCATTTGGTTTATGTTCTATCTACAATTGCTTAACTAATATTGCAACAAAAAGAAGTTTTGGAATAAGTAATTGTTACAGCATAGAACATCACAATTTTAACACAAACATGCTCTTAGGTGTTATATATATTGACCTTAACCTAAGGGTGCCAAACAAAACAAAGAAAATTTCCACATCAAAAGCACGGTTTAAACTAGCTTCCATGACAGATAGAAATACTCTGATTTTTCTCAATGATCTTTTCATTTATGAAGATTAAAATTACTAGATCTCATCTAATTTGGATATGAACTTTGAACTCTAGATTCTAGAATCTATATAGTCCATTCTTGTCCAAACTTGACCAAAAAAAGTTTCTTAAATTAGCTTCCAAAACATGAGTGCCAAAAAGGGGCAAAAGTTTATGCTAAATTTGCTAGAACGAGACATTCTAAAAATAGCTCTTTAAAACTAGAAAGTGTATATAAGGTCTAGGACCAAAAGACAATAACCTTAGGGATATGGATTACTGCAAAAAATCTATTGCCCCGTACTGTTTTTGCAAATGTAGTTTTTTTTTGGGAAGCTTCTCTACATTGACCAAATTTTCTTGAGATAGATATTGTCCTTTCCACCATCTGCATATATAACCTAGGGAAATCCAACAACATGAACATTATGCTTGACCACTTGACTTAAAGGGGTGGATAATCATATTCATTGTTAAATTTCCAAATACCAGCCCAGATTTAGTTTCTCACGACAATTAATTTTATCCCCAACAATTTATTTATTTAGCAAAATAAATTTTGAATTACTGAAAATTAAAATCACTAGTATTTTTAACTTCTAGAAATAAACATATGTAGTGGAATTTAAATTAGAGAGATCAATCACACATTGCAAAAATAATTCACCCACAACAATTCTCTGTCATTTATTAATTTGGAAAATCTGGGTTTTTGACCCACAAAGATACAAGGAAAAGTACAATAACTAGAACATGTAACTTGGCCAGCACAAGGTGAATTCAGCCACCTGGATCGGCCTCAAAAGCAATTAGGACCTGTTTATTCGGTCTCCTCAACAACTGTGCCTCACTTCTGAAACTCGGCCCTACAATCTCCACTACTCGACCACTTGTTTTCACTTTCAATCCTTTCGTACTTCTCCTTTGCGCTCCAATCTACTGAGCTACTCACACTAGAGGAATTTGCTCTCTCTGTGATGCCTCGCTCTCTTGAGTTCTTGTTGTATCTTCACATTTTTGCTAAGCTTATTTTATAATCTTCATTAAGCCCAAATCCCTAACCCTAATCTCCCTTCTAGATGATCTTGGAGATCAATGGTTGATATCATTTTTAAGTCACTTAAATAATTAAATTATTTATCGTTAGAAAATGACTTAATAGTCCATAATAATTGATTGACTTTAATTATTGTACTTTTCCTAAGTTAGGCTTAGGAAAGAAGACATAAATTAGTTACTTTGCCAAGCAAGTACCTAAAGAGGCAATAAATCATCTTCCACATTCTAAGACACAAAGTCGACGTGGAAGACCCTTCAAAGCCACCACAACTTCAACACTCCCTCCTAGCAAGGAAGGAATTCTCCATCACCCCCAACATATCTCAGAACTTCACAAGCTTCCCTTTCACTAGAGGCTTAGTGAGAATATCTGCCACCTGCTCCTCTATGGAAATGTACTGTAATCTCACAACACCTTTCTGGACCCTGTCTTTAATGAAGTGATATTTAATCTTGATGTGCTTGGACCGATCATGAAACACTAGATTCTCAGAGAGCTTAATGCAACTCTGATTATCACGAATGAATCAACATTTGCCCCATCTCCAGATCAAATAGTCCTTCAAGCATCTTGCGAAATCACATTGCCTCACAACTCGCCATACTCCTTGCCATGTACTCTACCTCTGCTGAACTAAGTGCCATTGATTGCTACTTCATGTTGTACCATGATCTTGGTTGATCCCAAGCTGAAACAACATCCAAATGTGGATTTTGTGCCGCCCAATCAGAATTTGTATACCCCTGCAGCTCCACTCCCCCACCTATGACATATCTCAGTCCAAAGTCCACCGTACTTCAAAGGTATCTCAAGACATGCTTTGCTGCCACCCAATGAACTTGTCTCAGCTCCACCATGAACTGACTGAGTGTATTCACAACAAAACACATATCTGACCTAGTGTTGACGAGATACATCAAGGAACCTATCAACTGCCTATACAGTGTCAGATCCACCAACTCGCCTTCAGAAGAACTTAGCTTCTTCAAGATAGTGATCATTGGTGTAGACATAGGCTTGCAATCCTCCATCCTGAACCTCCTCAAGGTCTCAACTACAAGCTTGCCTTGTCCAAGGAAAATCTCTCCAAGCTGTTGCCATACATCCAATCCCAAAATCTCTCTAGGCTACTGCAATACTTCCAATCAAGCCGATGTCCTTCATATTGAACTTTGAAGCAAGATCCTCCTTGCACATCCTTATGAGCTTCTCCAATCCTATTAAGAAGAGATCATCTACATAAAGTACCATGATGAGTAGCTTACCCTCAATAAGTAAATAGTGCAAGTTGGGATCTCCCTTTCTCTTGGTGAAGCCCAAACCATGTGCGTGGAGCCTGCTTCAGCCCATAAAGGGCCTTCTTCAACCTACATACATGAAACTCTCTCCCATGCACCTCAAAGCCCCGAGGCTGCTCAATATACACCTCCTCCTTAATCACCCCATTGACGAAAACAATCTTCACATCTATATGATGGATCCTCCACCCCATCTCTGAAGCAAATGACATAATGTAGTATGCTTGACTTGCAGAAAATATCAGAAGTGCGAAATATGCCAGATATACCATAGAAAATAACACGATGAGATGCCAACAATAGAAATATTTTATTAAGATCTGCAAAAATATTGTTCACTTGCTTCTTCGAGGGGGCAACCTCCAGTAGAGCAGAGCTCAATTGCATAACACAAGGCAAGACTTTCCTAACTATCTTCGACATTATATAGTTTCTTGCGACCCAAAGCCCTAACTACTCGTGGTCCCTTACATATTGCAGGTTAACCATTTTATTTATTAACTATGATTCGTTATAATTAATTGTGGTCCCTTTTTATAATGCGGGTCAACCACTTATAATGCTTACGGGCTTAATTTATTAGACTAATTAATCATGACCCTTATGAGGCCCCTTGGGATTATTACATTATAAAGGGGTTAGGGTCAAACTCTAACATGCCCTCCCCCTTCAGAAACAAACTTGTCCTCAAGGCTAAAGCTGTAGAAATTTCTGAAGAATAGTTGCCGGATCCTATGTCGCATCTTCTAGTAAGGTGTCTTTCCACTGGATGAAGACTTCCTTGATAGTGTGATTGTGGAGATGTCGTTCCCTGAAATCGAGGACGTGTTTCGGCTGGAGCCAGATAGATCCTTCCTCGTCTAATTCAAGTAAGGTGGTGTGAACCTTACAATTGCGCCCCACGAATTTCTTGAGACAGGAGACATGGAAGACGTGGTGGTTTTTGGAAGAGGCCGACAATGCTAGTTTGTAGGTGATGGAGCCAATACGCTGAACCACCTGATAAGGCCCATAAAATTTTGGAGCTAACTTTTGGAAGCCCTTTTCTTTGAGAGACATCTGCTTAGAAGGCTGGAGTCAAAGGAACACTTGGTCACCCACTTGAAAAGACTATTCTGAGCGATGTTGGTCAACTAGTTGCTTCATTCGGTTTTGCGCTTGGTTGAGATTATCTTTCAGAAGAGCAAGAATGGTAACTCGGTTCCGAAGCAACTTATCCATTGCTTGTACTTTGGAAGATCCTGGAAGATAAGTTGGCGAAGGTGGGAGTTGACCATACACCACCTCATACGATGTCATCTTGGCTGCTTTGTGATAATTAGTATTATACCACCATTTCGCTAAAGGTAACCATTGCACCCATTAATGTTGTCTGTCCGAAGCAAAGCACCGCAGGTAGGTTTCCAAACATTTGTTTACTGCTTCAGTTTGACCATCTGTCTGGGGGTGATAAGTTGTACTCATTTGTGGTTGTGTTCCATGTAGCTTGAAAAGCTCTTGCCAGAAATCACAGGTGAAGGTGGGATCTCGATCAAACATAATAGAGGTAGGCATGCCATGCAGTTTGAAAATTTGATCCATGAAGGCCTGAGCCATCAGAGCTGGAGTGAACGGGTGCGATAAGGCACAAAAATGGGCGTATTTGGATAGTCGATCAACTACCACCATGATGACCGATTTGTTGCCTGATTTAGGGAGAGACTTGTAATGAAGTCCATTGAGACATTTGTCCATATAGAAGTAGGTAGCCGCAATGGTTGTAAGGTTCTTGGTGTCTTCATTGTTTCCCCTTTGTTGCGTTGGCAGACATCACATTCAACAACAAATGTAAGAATGTCTTGTTTCATCCCTTCCCAATAAAAAGAGCGGCGTGCACTAGCTTAAGTTTTCTGAAAGTCTCAATGTCCTGCAATGGATGCGTGGTTTGAGAGTGGAGTTAGGGGAGAGAATCACACGATCTTTATATCGAAGAATATTTGCCTGCTAAGTGTAACCCGTTGGAGGGTTAGTATCCCCTTGTAACCTTTGGATTAGCTAGGAAAGAGATAGATGGGAAAACCATTCATGATGAGCCTCCTCAATCCAAGATGGGATGGGCAAAGATAGGGATAAGAGGGTGTCGTCCTCAATTTTATGAGATAAAGCATCTGCCACAACATTGTCACGACCTTTCATATAGACTATCTCATAGTCATAACCCAACATTTTGGTAAGCCATTTGTTTTGTCGTGGCGAGGATAAGCATTGCTCCAAGAAATACTTTAGACTATGGTGGTCAATTTGTATCTGGAAATAACGTCCCAACAAGTATGGTCGTTAAGTGTCTACTACATGTAATATGTCCATCATTTCTTTCTCATAAGTGGATTGACCCAAATTCTTGCCACTTAATTGTTGGCTTGTGAAGGCGATTGGTCGACCTTCTTACATTAAGACTGCTCCTATACTTGTCCCTGAGGCATCACATTCAATCACAAAGGGTTTTGTAAAATTCGGGAGTGCCAAAACTGGGGTGGAACGCACGGCCTGTTTGAGATCCAAGAAGGCTTGTTGAGCTACTTTTGTCCGGATGAATGCCATTTTCTTGAGAAGACTCGTTAGGGGTATGGCAATGCATCCATAATTTTTGACATATTTGCGATAGTATCTTGTGAGACCCAAAATTCCTTGTAGACTTTTCAAGGTCTGAGGTTGTAGCCAGTCTTGCATTGCCTTAGTATTTTTTGGGTCCACTCGTTCTCTTGCGCGGTCGACAATGTGTGCTAAGTACTCCACATCTTCCTTTCCAAAAGAACACTTGGACAATTTGACAAATAATTTATTATCCATTAGAAGTTGCAAGACCTGGTCAACATGTTCAAGATGTATTTCCAATGTTTTGTTGTAGATGATCATATCATCAAAGAGTACTAGGACAAACTTTTTGAGATAGGGCTTGAGAAGGTGATTCACGAGATTTTGAAAGGTGGACGATGCATTACAAAGACCAAAGGGCATAACCAAATATTCATAGTGACCTTCATGGGTTCTAAAAGTTGCCTTGGGGATGTTTGGTACTTTCATTATGATTTGGTGATAGCCCGAACGAAGATCCAACTTGGTAAAGAATTGGGTGCCAGAGAGTTCATCCAGGAGATCATCGACAACTGGAATAGGAAACTTGTCTTTGATAGTGAGCTTATTAAGGGCCTTGAAATTGAGACACATGCGTCATTCCCCATCCTTATTTAAGAACATGACCACTGGGGACGAATAAGCGCTAGTGCTAGGACAAATCACGCTTGCTTCTAGTAGTTGCTTAATAATCTTTCAATTTTATTCTTTGGTGCAAATGGGTCATGTGTATTGAGGTTCTATCCAAAATGTGTATTCCCCCTTTGAGGGTTGAAAATGTAAAATTTTATGTGTTAGAGGGTGAAAAAATAATTAAATCCCCTCATTTGTAAATTAATTAATTTTTATTGCAAAATATAATGAAATCCTAAGCCCAAAAACAATTAATTAGAGTCAAGTTAAGTTGTTTTAGGAAAATTAATTCTTCAAGTGGAAAAATTTGTGGGTTTTAAAAGAATCAATTTTTAAAGGTCTTCCGCCAAGGGAATATTGTAGTTTTCAAGAAAATTTGGACCTTTGGATCTTGGTGGTTGAGTCAAAGTCAATTTTTTGAGGAAATTAACTCAAAATAATTAATTTTGAGTTAATTAAAATGGAATTAAATTATAAATTCGAAAATTCCTCCCAAAAAAAAAAAAATCAACGGCCAAGATTAAAATATCTTGAATTGTTTATCAACGGCCAAGATTATTTTGACAAAGATCAAAGAAACTAGCCATTATTTTTCCACTTGGAGGATTTATCTACAAATTAGAGAGTTATTTGAGTCTCTAGCCATTTTCATCTCTGACTAGAATATTGCTGCTAAGGCATTTGTGTAAACTATTGTCCGGCTGAAAACCATTTTTTTCTGCTATAATAAAAGACTTTGCGGTGCAACTCGAGGTGTTCTTGTTCATTGTTTTGTGGTATGTACTGATTGCGGGCTTTCTATGTTTGGCTTTATATGATTATTTTGAGATAATACATAGTGATTGCAGGTACTTAGTCTTTGGTCTCCAAGTTCACAAATTGTGGACAAGGATCATTTTGCCTGGATCCTAAATTTTTATATGGTGGATTGAATCTTCGCTAAGACTATAGTGGGCATAAATTTTTGAAAAAAAATTTAGTCATTCATCAAAGGAAAAAATACTATAAAAATTTATTCCTCAAAATCTATTTGAAACCCTTGTATAAATTGTAAAATAATTTTGTAATTTTAATTGTAAATTATTTTTTCTAACTTGGATTGGGGTTTTTAGATTTTTTTTGTATATATTTGGGGTTTGGGTGTTGTATTTTTATTTTTTGCAGGTTGAATCAAGGGATCAAGTGGAAGAAGAGCTAGATCTAGGCCCTTGAGGGTAAAGATCTAGTCTCTAGAAAATTTTGCAGGGTCATCCACTGAAAATTTTGCAGCAATTTCAATCTAAAGGAAGAAATTGTCATTGGAGACCTCAAAAACCCTAGATGTCTAGGGTTTTGAGACTGTTTTGCAGGTTGCTTATTTTCAAATCTGATAAAAAACCCATTTTCTGAAGGCCCTAGCCCTTACACAACCTAAAAGGTTAGTGTTTGAGACCTAGTTTGCAAGCATTAAGAAGGCCATAAGCCTAATAAGGGCTAGATCTCATTGCAAACAAGAGTTTCTTCAAAGGATTGACATTTTATCTTTAAAAATTTGTTTTGCAGGATTTTGGCCTCCAAAATTCTGATTGTCAAATGACTTTTTCACCCAAAATTTTTGGGCTACTTGGGCAAGTGCTTCTACAATGCTCGAGGCCTCAGCTTTGACCTCTAAACCCTTGTTTTATTACAACAATTAAATTAATAAGAATTAGGGCCTAAAATCACATATTACATGGTCAAAATTGTTTAAAATTGCAAAATTTTCATTTTCATGAATTTTGGCCACTTGGGCGCCTTAGATCTAGCCCAGATCTATTTTTATGCTTGCTGGAATTTATTGCATAACTAAAAATTTCAGATCTGAAATTTTTAGTTATGCAATAAATTCCAGCAAGCATAAAAATAGATCTGGGTATCTCTGAAATTTCTGAAGCGCACATTTAAAAAGGATCAAAAACTTAAAAAATTCAGTTTCAGTGAATTTTACTATTTTTAGGCACTAGTTGTAATTCCATTAGTTTGCTGATCTATCAATTATTCACCGTTGTAGTAAATAGATCAAATCTGAAATTTTCTGAATCATACCCTCTAAAAGCCCTAAAATTTGATTTTTTTAAGTTTGGTGAATTTTTACTATTTTTGGGCATTGGTTTTGGTATCACTAGCTTGCTAATCTGTGGGTCAACTTACTGTTGTAATAACTTATTACAGATCTGAAATATTACTAAACACGTCATCATAAAATAAGCTATACACATAAATTTATTTCTGTTGGTCATTAGAAAGTTTTGTGCTTCATGTGTTAAGCGAATTCTATAATTTAAAGTGACATTTCTACTGCTGTCATAACACTAATAAGCGCCATATTTTTTTGAAGTTGTCAAACCAGGAGGTAACTCCTCAAAACTAGAATGTGTATTAGCTGAAGAATGTACATGCTTATATAGATGGGAGGTGAGGCTATTGGGATTCATCTCCCAATGACTCTTGGCCTTCCTTATTTCCTAATATTAAATAATATACAAAAATACAAATGCACACCCATCCATAGGATTAGGTGTCAACATTCCCCCCTTTAATCCGAAGGGATGTTGGTGAGTCCAAGCATCGATCTGAACTTTTCAAACTTTTCTCTTCCAAGTGCTTTGGTGAAGATGTCGGCAGTTTGCTCATTTGTGGAACAATGATGTAGATGGATGGTTTTGGCCTGAACATGATGTCGAATTAGATGGTACTTTGTATTGATGTGCTTTGTTCGATCATGGAACTTTGGGTTCTTGGCCAACTTTATTGCGGAAGTGTTGTCGATCATGAGTGGAGTGGAATACATTTGTTTCATCTGCAAATCTTCCAGGATTTTCTGGAGCCACACAATTTCCTTTGTTGCTTCAGCTGCTGCCACATATTCTGCCTCGGTCGTGGAATCTGTTGGAACTGACTGTTTGCGTGATCTCCATGAGACAGCTCCTGATCCAAGACTCATGGTGTAACCTGTAGTAGACACCCTTGTTTCTTTGTCGCCATCAAAGTCTGAATCAGAGTATCCGGTCAAGTTGAAGTCGCCTACCTGTGTATATTTGAGTCCAAAGTCTTGAGTCCCCTTCAAGTACCTTAGTACTCTTTTTGCAGCAGACCAATGTCCTTCACAAGGTTTTTGCATGAACCTTGAGAGGATTCCAACAACAAATGAGATGTCAGGTCTGGTGGTGGTCAGATAGATAAGACTTCCTACAAGCTGTCTATACTTAGTTGCATCCTCAAATTCCTTTCCTTCAATAGATGTGAGTTTCAAGTTTTGTTCCTTTGGAGTGCTTAAGGGTTTACAGTCATCCATGCCAAACTTGTTCAAGAGATCTCCAATGTATTTCTTCTGAGAAAGAAATATGAATTTAGGATGTTGAATTACTTCAATACCCAAATAGTAATGAACATGACCCAAATCAGTCATTTCAAAACCTTTCTTCAACTCTTTCTTCATGGATGCAATATAGCTCTCATTGTTTCCTGTTATCAAAAGATCATCTACATATACCACAAGATATACAACTGTTTTTCCAACTTTCTTAACAAATAAAGTTGCATCATCAAGATCAAAATGTTTGAAATCAAGTTTCAGAAGATGCTCGGTCAATTTCTCATACCAGGCTCGTGGTGCTTGCTTGAGGCCATACAAGGATTTTACAAGTTTGCAAATTTTGTGTTCTTGACCCTTTATCACAAATCCTTCTGGCTGGGACATATAAACTTTCTCCTTTAGATCTCCATTCAAGAAAGTTGTTTTTACATCCATCTGATGGACTTTCCATCCACTCTGAGCTGCTAAGGCAAAGAGAGTCCGGATGGTGGTCCATTTTGCTGTGGGAGCAAAATTTTCTTCATAATCGACTCCTTCTTTCTGTGCGAATCCTTTTGCCACAAGCCTAGCCTTGTGCTTGTCAAGTGAGCCGTCTGCTTTGTACTTGTTCTTGTAGACCCACTTACGGCCAATTGGTTTTGTTCCCAAAGGCGGATCAACCAGCTTCCAAGTGCCATTCTTTATCAAGGCATCATACTCCTTCTGCATCGCTTCTTTCCATTCATCATGAGAAGCAGCTTCTTTGAAGGAAGTTGGTTCATGATATGTAGACAAACTCAATTCACAGTTATAAGCAATATCCATATCAACAGGAGAATCAGAATTATCTACATCACCTTCGATTTCTTGAGTGGAACTTCTTGTTCCTGTTTTTCCAACCTCATCAGGATGAACATCCTCCGGTGTCTTTGTCAGCCATTTGGGGGGACCTTTCTGAGATGGCCCTGGCTGGTCACTTGACTGAGTTGGGATTGATTCAAGATTCAATCTCCCAATTCTGTCAATCACATCATCCAATGTGTCATCCGTGGTTGTTTCTTCATGCGGGGGAGAGAGTGCTTCAGGATATGATTCCACAGTTTGATTCAATATCGGAATCTCCCCTTCAAGGTGTGGAATCACATTATCAAACTCTTGGAAAGACTTTGCATGTGTGAATCTGTCCAGGCGATCAAGTTGCCGCTCAACAACCTTGTCACTCTTGGAAGATTCAAGAAATATGACATCTCTTGCTATCACAAACTTCTTGTTTGCTTCATCATAGAGACGATATCCTTTGGAGGTATTGGAGTACCCCAAGAAGATACATTTTCTGCTTCTAGCACCAAGTTTGTTCCTTTGACCCTTGGGTATCAAGGCATAACAGGTGGACCCAAAGACCCTGAAATGCTTTACAGAAGGAATGTGGCCATGCCACATTTCAAAAGGAGTTTTGTTTCTAATTGAACTTGAAGGACACCTATTCTTTATGTAAACAGCACATAGAACTGCATCAGCCCAAAACATCAATTTTACATTCTTGAAAAATAACATGGAGCGAACCATATTTAAGATGGTTCTGTTCATTCTTTCAGCTACACCGTTATGTTGTGGATTATATGGCACAGTGGTTTGATGTTTGATTCCATGTTGACGAAGATAATTTTCAAATTCGTTTGAGGTGTATTCTTTTCCATTATCAGTACGTAGAAAGCCAATATGTGTTTGTGCATCATTTTCAATCCATGCATGAAAATTCTTGAAAGTTTGAAAAGCATCAGACTTATTCTTCAGTAAGTAAATCCAACACATTCTGGTGTAGTCATCGATAAATGTCATCATGTATTTGTTTCCATTTGCAGAAGCAATAGGCATAGGGCCACATAAATCTGAATGAACAAGTTCAAGTTTCCTATGTGCTCTTGAGTGTGAATCATGAAATGGCTGTTTGCTATGCTTTCCTAGAATACATGCATCACATTCCTTAGGTTTTCTAGGAATTGTAGGCAGTCCATCAACACCATTTTCTTCAACAAACGAAGGGCTGTCATAATTTAAGTGTCCAAATCTAGCATGCCATAAAAGACTTGATGGAAATGTACCTTCATCATGATATGAACTGAATGCAAAGTTTTGAGCATGGGCAGATGAACCTTTCAGCTTCAAGAGTCTCCCTTCTTCTATTCCCTCCATGACAAGTGAGTGATCTTGTTGTCGCACAGATTGTTCAGGGCACCGCGACAACGGCTCAGACTGGGGGTTGTCACCTTTATCCCCAATCTCTCTCTTTAAGCTGTCTCCTTGCAGGCTAAGGGAGGTAGACCATATTAGATAATGAAAGATAAATCCAGGAGACACAGCTAAAACATCAAATACTTATGAAATGAACGAGATTCCACAGATCTAGATTAGATATTACGCTAAGACCAGTGCCTTATGGAGTCAAACAGAATCCCGTTATGCAATTATAAACAAGTAAGTGACGATTAACTGCTGCTTATTAAACCACGATTGATCAATAATATTCAATTGAAAAAAACAACCATGAATGAAAATGCCAGATGTTCGAAAGATTTCCGGATTTATGATGCTTCAATTAATTTCGATCCAGAAAAATATTTCGATTTTATATAGTCACTTTTAAGATAAAATTTCAAAAAAAAGCTCATTTGACCATAAAAGATATTTTGAGAATTTTTTTGGATTTTGAAATTTTATTATTTTTTTATTATTTTTTGAATCTAAAATTAAAAAATCTAAATCTATTACTTAAAAGCTAAATTCTAAAGTTAAAACTAAAAAAAATAAAATAAAAATAAAACTAAAACAAACTAAAATTAAACTAAATTAAAACTAAGTTAAGACTAAATGAAAATTTAAAAAATCTAAATTAAAAAAAAACTAAAGTTAACTCTAATTAAAACTTAAACTAAAAATGTAAATTTAAATCTATGCTAAAACTAAACATTAAACCAAAAGAACCTAAACTCTAAATCGAAAAAAAAAACACAACGTAATGAAATAAAACTTAAAAAAAAATAAAATGAAATGCACTGAAACGAATCTAAGTCTAAACCATATAAAAGAGAACCCGTATCAAATAACACAAATCCGATTCAATATACATTAATATACATCAGGTTTTAAAAAAAAATTCTAAGCGTGCGTTTTTATTTTTGTTTTTGTCGTTTTGTATTTTCTTTCTGCAGGTCGATCGTGGAGCGATGGAGCAAGGTCTGACGGCGAGAGCAAGGATTCGATAGGGTTTGACTGAAAGCTTGAATGCAGAGAAAGGATGGCGTAAGAAGGGTTCACGGATGACAGAGAAATTCGAGATTAATGAAGATCGGTTTGCAGTCAATGGCAGGATGAAAGATTTTGGAAAGAACCCGACGGCAAAAAATATAAAAAAAATGCAGATGGATGAATGCTGGTAATCGAAGGTTAAGGAATGGGAATGATTGCGTTATGAAATGAAAGGCAGAGGGAAATCTAATGAAAGAAACGAACAACACAAGCTTGGACGGCAGCAAGGTATGGATCGATGGGGAGAATAATGAGCTGAGAAGACTGAGTTCGATGGAAGAGTCATACAACGTGACAGAACAGCAGTAGACAGAACAGCGATTGAACCCAATACATTTAAATCACCCAGCAATTTAAAAATTCCTTCAGCTTAGCTCAGATTTCATATGCTCCTTGAACTCAATAAAGTTTAGATTTCGCCCACAATAGCAATTTGAGGCCAGATCTGGCCTTTGGAAGCCAGATCTGTCTTAGATCTTAAAAAAAAAAAAATTCAATTAGAACCTGTAACCTGCAACAACAGCGAGATCTGAAGACACACACGCCAGTTTTAATGATTAAACCCTAACAATCTTGAACAATTTACAAATTTACAACTAATTTACAAGTTCAAAACCCTCAAGGTCAGATTTAAAATCCATTTTAGCACAATTTTTCAGAGATTTAAAATTTAAGTGAGAGGCACAAGCCTTCGAAACCCTGCAAAATCACAAATATCGTAAGATAGACCCGGAATATAACAAATAAAGAGCTTATCAAATTTATGCTTATTGAGAGTCGGCTGGTCCAACCGAAGACTTCCCCAGACGCCCAATCTTAAAAAAATTTCCCTGCACACTTAGATCTGAACTTTAGACTGATAGAGATTTAAGAAAACAACATGAGACCTTTGCAAGAAACATCAGAATGTTATTTTATAAACCCAGAAAACTGCATAAGATACCTATATGCAGATTAATCTACGAAGGCCATCAACCATAAAATGCAAGAAACCAAGTAGCAGAGTTTAGAGACAATTCACTACATAGATCTGAGAAGGAACATCCAAATTTGTAACCCCAAAGTCTTTAGCTTTATTCCTCCAAAAAGTTTACAAGAGCTTCTAAGAGCAAGTGCACGATTCTGAGATCGGATGATCAAAGAATGACAAAGACCTCTAAATTTATAGGACTAGATCTCTAACGGCTAGTTTGGATGATCCTCGTCAAAATAATCTCAACCGTCCAAAAGATTTAATTATCTTTTAATCCGGAACGTTGAAATTAAAATTTTGGGAAAAAACGAATTTATCATTTAATTCAATTTTAATTAACTCAAAAATATTATTTTTGAGTTAATTACCCCAAAATTTTGACCTTGACTTAACCACCAGGGCCCAAGGGTCCAATATTTCTTAAAATTCGCAATATACCCTTGGCCTGGGGCTGTCAAAAATCATTTTTCAAGGACCAACAAATTTTGCCTTTAAAGATTTAATCCTAATTTAGGACCCTAAATTAATTAAATTTCTGGTTTAGGATTTTATTAATTAATTGACCAGAAAATTTAACTAATTGACTAAGAGGGGATTATAATTATTTTTCCAACCCTCTTTTACATGAGATAATACATTTACATACATGAAGGGGGAAAACCCATTCGTATAGACCCTCAAATAAATACCCAGTTCTGCGACTCAACATATGATCTAGTAGACCAAGTAGTTCAAACTACTTTTACAAGGACTCGATAAAAAACACTAGGACTCACTTAGCATGCCGATGACAAAATCCACCCTAGCTTTGGGGTGAGGCTGGAGGGAAAAACTCTGCCGATCACTTTCGTGAATCAGTGAGACAAAAAACCTCCTAGGATGGAAGTCATCAACAACATACTAGGCTTACCTAGGTTGTTACATACATGGACGGTCCTACTTAGATCATTTACATCATAACAATGCAGAATGTGTTTACATCATTTATAACAATGTCAGCTGAAATCTGGATGATGGAATCTGAATGGCACAACCACGTCGAACATGACGAATCCCATTTGAAAAAATGGGGGTGTACTGCTATGGGGTAGTTGACGAAGTGTGGTCAACATCTGGCTCTACTTGGGGACACGTTGCTTCGTTGAAGGAATGTGAGAATCCAGAATCTGCATCCAAGCAACACACAAGATTATATAAGTAGCGTCCATCCAAATATCATCATATAACATTAAGCTCATGAAAAATAGAAGTTCTTCTTTTATTTATTATTCTATTTAACATGAAAAGTAAATCTACTCTAACTGCAAAATGAAATGCTGAAATAACAAGGTGTAGGGTTAGAAATACGATACAAAGGATGCCCTGTGGCATCAGATGTGCTCAATGTAGTGTATGCTGAGCATTTGCCTACTTTCAGGAAAGTCTGTAGGCTGTTTTTCAGATGTGCCATGGCCGATCTTGCATAATGTAGGACTCTGTCTTATCTAAATGTCACGCTGCTCTCGACCCTCAGACGAATCAAACCATTTACTTCTTTTTTGCTTCTTTCTCTTCTTCTGAGTGGGTTGTGATGTCAGCAATGAGACCACTGTAGACTCCTTGTCCTCATCTTGAAGATGTTTGTACAAAATACCTGAAGAACCTGGAGCATGACCAATGTTATTCTGGATATACTCTGTCAATGGTGACACATAAGCTTGGTCTTTCTCAACATCCTTTGAAACCATAGTGAAATCCTCCGTGTGATGAGATGAGAATGGCTTTGGCAGATAAGAAGTCTTATGATCTGTTGATGAATCTTCATAATCAAATTTCGGTTGAAACATTTGTATATGTAATTTTTCCATTTTTTCCAACCTTTCCTGTATGGAACTCATTTCCAACAAGTGATTTTCCTTCATGGCATTCATTTCCAACAAGTGATCTTCCTTCATGGTATTCATTTCCAACAAGTGATCTTCCTTCATGGTATTTATTTCCTGGGTGTGTCTTGCTTCCATGATGGACATCTGAATAGAATGATTAACTTCCATTATCTTTAACCTGTTTTCCATGACATTTATTTTCTGTGCATGACTTTCTTCCATGGAAGTTATCTTATTTTGAAGATTGATTTGGTTAGCTTCCATGTTTTGAATCATTTGCATATGATTGGGTTGCACATCCTTAATCATCTGAGCTGTTTCCTTAACTTGACTTTCATGATCTTCTATATGCATGTGATAGTCCTTACCAACAACATTAATTTGATGACTTGACCTTGCCATTCTACTAGCTATAATCCTTTTGACAATGGGGCAAGTAGCCTCTTCATGAAGATCATTACAGGCTCTACAATAAGGAGGAACTTCATCCACAAGATTTGCGAACTCGAGTTGATTTGTCGGTGTATGCTCATAAGATAGGCCTCTTTTCTGCAAAGCATTATTATTATTTCTAGGTTGGGAATTCTGCGTTTGAGCTCTTTCCATTTGAACCAACCTAGCCTGTAAGATATTTATTTCCTTAGCATGGTCAGAGATTAATTTCGCTTGATTAAGCTCCATGCTTTCAAGTTTCTGCATCAACTTTTTCATAGGGTCATCATCATCCAGAGGTTCTTTCAACTTAGAATCTGTCAAAGATCTATCAAAATCTGGAGTTTCAGACATTCCAGACGCTTTCTTATCCTTTTCAATCTCCTCAGCTAAAGATTGACAAGCCTTATAATTTGCAGTTTTAGCCCGCCTTAACTCATATGAAGTATCAGAATCAAATGCATCAATGTAAAAATTCAGAAGAGATCCATCAGGAGGCTTATGAGTTTGAGATATTTCTCTAAGAATACCATTAAATCTCCTATTAAATTCTTCAGTCGTTTCATTCTCTTTCTTTTTTATGGTACTAATCTCTATTACCAGATGCCTATCTTCCCTTTTATCACCATATTTTTCCTTAAAAGCAGTTACAATGGATTCAAAAGTATTGAATGAATTATCAGGTTTTTCCATGAACCAGTCAGCGACATCCTCACCAAAAGTAAAAACAAAAGTTTTCATCTTTACATCATCGAAATTATTATTTGCAACTGCAAATCTATTCCACCAGTTAGTGAAAGCAAACAAATGAGATTTAACACTAACTGCATCATTTCCTTGAAAGATAGGTAATTTATCCATTTGAGGGAGATCATGGGGATAACCCTGAATATTAGCGAAATTACACGGGGCAAAAATATCCATGATATCGTTTTTAAGATTTTAGAAATAAATATGTGTTCAAGAATAGTCAAAAGGTCCTCAAGAAGCAAACTTCTTGGCAGGAATTCTTGTAAGAAATGAAAGAATTGGAGTCGCCACTTGAACATGAAACTAATTCTAAAACAGAAGAAATAATCGAGAGCTAGCAGATGGATATCACGGGGGGATTCTTGTCTGGAAGTAAATAGATGAATAAGTGGAGTCGTCACCCAAACAAGAAGCCAACCGAAATGTCCAGGTGCTAAAGATACAATGATGAAACGATTAGTGATATGACGAAAGATAAGACGATGAAAATATGAAGAGATGAAAGGCGCCAGAAAATGTGATTCCTTGTGATAGGCTAATGAATGGCGAAAAATCAGAAGATTATAAAATGTCGTTAAGACCAAGGACAGAAAAACTCTATCCCCGGCAACGGCGCCAAAAAATGTTGTCGCACAGATTGTTCAGGGCACCGCAACAACGGCTCAGACTGGGGGCTGTCACCTTTATCCCCAATCTCTCTCTTTAAGCTGTCTCCTTGCAGGCTAAGGGAGGTAGACCTTATTAGATAATGAAAGATAAATCCAGGAGACACAGCTAAAACATCAAATACTTATGAAATGAACGAGATTCCACAGATCTAGATTAGATATTACGCTAAGACCAGTGCCTTATGGAGTCAAACAGAATCCCGTTATGCAATTATAAACAAGTAAGTGACGATTAACTGTTGCTTATTAAACCACGATTGATCAATAATATTCAATTGAAAAAAACAACCATGAATGAAAATGCCAAATGTTTGAAAGATTTCCAGATTTATGATGCTTCAATTAATTTCGATCCAGAAAATGTCTCTATAGTCAAACATTTAGATAAAAATTTCAAATGCACATTTGACTATGGAAAATTTTGAATTTTTTTTATATTTTTTGTATTTTAAAATTTTTTTAGAATTTTGAAATTTTTATTATTTTTTATTATTTTATTGAATAAAATAAAAATCTAAATCTAAGTTAAGGCAATCTAAATTCTAAAATTAGATCTAAAATTAAAATCTAAAAATAAAATAATCTAATTATGAAAATGAGAATCTAAATTAAAACTAAAAGTTAGATTCCTAAAACTAAGTCTAAACTAAAATCTCAAATTAACAAAAATCGAAATTTAAAATCTAACCTACCCTAAAGTCGAATTACAATTTAAAATTAAATAAAGTTAAATCTAAACTAAAAAATTAAAACAAATGTTAATGAAACGAAATTTATTAAAACTTGAAACCAACTAAAGAAAAACTAAAAATTAAAACTCCAATGAAAACCATGAATATCGACTAAACTAAACACAATACACCTATGCTAACTGCTAACGTCTAACTATATACAAATAGATAAATAAAATATTAACGTGCACACATTTGAAGTAGATTTTTTTTTTATGAATACGTTACGGGTGTGTTTGACGTTTGACTTGAATGACGAGCGGAAATTTGGACGTAGGAAGCAGCGGAGTAAATACGGGAGCGGACCAAAAAAAAAAAAATTGGCTCATGTGCATGCTTATTGTTTGCGGAGTTGGACGGCGAGGATTGGGGCTCGACGAGTAGAGAGCGACTTTAAAAATCGATTCTTGAAAAAAAAAGAAGCGGACGACGTGAGAAAATGAGGACGGGTCAAGGGAAAACGATGGCAAAGGCAGGACGTCAATGAAGGAAAGCGATTGCAGATGGAAGGTGGACGTGAGGGTTTAATTGATGCAGAGAAAGAGTAAAACGATGACTTTGATGAGATTGCTTGCAGTTTTGAAGTCGGCAGAGGTGAATTCGATGGAGAGCTGAGGTGCAAATGCCCAGTTCATTTAAATCGCCCAGCAAATTTGAAATTTCTTCAATTAAGCGCAGATCCTTATGTTCAAATAACGTCAGATTTGTCCACAGTAGAAATTTGAGGCCAGATTTGGCCTTTGGAGGCCAGATTTGCCTCAGATCTTTAAAAAAAAAATTCTGATTCAAATTCACAACCTGCAAAATCTGAAGATATACACACCAATTTGATGACTAAACCCTTACAGTCAGATAAAAATACAAATTTACAACTAATTTACAAGTTCAAAACCCTCAAGGTCAGATTTAAAATCCATTTTAGCTCAATTTTCAGAGATTAAAATATTTGGGAGAGGCACAAGCCCTCGAAACCCTGCAAAATCACAAATATCGTAAGATAGACCCGGAATTTAACAAATAAAGAGCTTATCAGTTTTATGTTTATTGGGAGTCGGCTGGTCCAACCGAAGACTTCCCCAGACGCCCAATCTTTAAAAAAAAAAATTCCCTGCACACTTAGATCCAGACCTTAGATTGATAGAGATTTAAGAAAACAACATGAGACCCTTAGAAAAATCATAATGTTATTTTATAAACCCAGAAAACTGCATAAGATACCTATATGCAGATTAATCCATGAAGGCCATCAACCATAAGATACAAGAAACAAAGTAGCAGAGTTCAGAGACAATTCACCACATAGATCTGAGAAGGAACATCCAGATTTGTAACCCCAAAGTCTTTAGCTTTATTCCTCAAAAAAGTTTACAAGAGCTTCTAAGAGCAAGTGCACGATCCTGAGATCGGATGACTCAAGAATGACAAAGACCTCTAAATTTATAGGACCAGATCTCTAACGGCTAGTTTGGATGATCCTCGTCAAAATAATTTCAACCGTCCAAAAGATTTAATTATCTTTTAATCCGGAACGTTGAAATTAAAATTTTGGGGAAAAAACGAATTTATCATCTAATTCAATTTTAATTAACTCAAAAATACTATTTTTGAGTTAATTACCCCAAAATTTTTACCTTGACTTGACCACCAGGGCCCAAGGGTCCAATATTTCTTAAAACTCTCGATATTCCCTTGGCCTGGGGCTGTCAAAATCATTTTCCAAGGACCAACAAATTTTGCCTTTAAAGATTTAATCCTAATTTAGGACCCTAAATTAATTAAATTTCTGGTTTAGGATTTTATTAATTAATTGACCAGAAAATTTAATTAATTGACTAAGAGGGGATTAAAATTATTTTTCCAACCCTCTTTTACATGAGATAATACATTTACATACATGAAGGGGGAAAACCCATTCGTATAGACCCTCAAATAAATACCCAGTTCTGCGACTCAACATATGATCTAGTAGACCAAGTAGTTCAAACTACTTTTATAAGGACTCGATAGAACACTAGGACTCACTTAGTATGCTGATGACAAAATCCACCCTAGCTTTGGGGTGAGGCTGGAGGGAAAAACTCTGCTGATCACTTTCGTGAATCAGTGAGACAAAAAACCTCCTAGGATGGAAGTCATCAACAACATACTAGGCTTACCTAGGTTGTTACATACATGGACGGTCTTACTTAGATCATTTACATCATAAAATGCAGAATGGGTTTACATCATTATAAAAATTGTCGATCGGCGATGACATCTGGATGACGGAATCTGAATGGTGCAACCACGTCGAACATGACGAATCCCATTTGAAAAAATGGGGGTGTACTGCTATGGGGTAGTTGACGAAGTGTGGTCAACATCTGGCTCTACTTGGGGACACGTTGTTTCGTTGAAGGAATGTGAGAATCCAGAATCTGCATCCAAGCAACACACAAGATTACATAAGTAGCGTCCATCCAAATATCATCATATAACATTAAGCTCATGAAAAATAGAAGCTTTTCTTTTATTTATTATTCTACTTAACATGAAAAGTAAATTTACTCTAACTGCAAAATGAAACGCTGAAATAACAAGGGATAGGGTTAGAAATACGATTCAGAGGATGCCCTGTGGCATTAGATGTGCTCAATATAGTGCATGCTGAGCATTTGCCTGCTTTCAGGCAAGTCTGTGGGCTGTTTTTCAGATGTGCCATGTCCAATCTTGCACAATGTAGGACTTTGTCTTATACAAATGTCAAGCTGCTCTCGACCATCAGACGAATCAAACCACTTACTTCTTCTTTGCTTCTTTCTCTTCTTCTGAGTGGGTTGTGATGTCAGCAATGAGACCACTGTAGATTTCTTGTCCTCATCTTGAAGATGTTTGTACAAAATATCTGAAGAACCTGGAGCGTGACCAATATTATTCTGGATATACTCTGTCAATGGTGACACACAAGCTTGGTCTTTCTCAACATCCTTTGAAACCATAGTGAAATCCTCCGTGTGATGAGATGGGAATGGCTTTAGCAGACAAGAAGTCTCATGATCTGTTGATGAATCTTCATAATCAAATTTCGGCTGAAACTTTTGTATATGTAATTTTTCCATTTTTTCCAACCTTTCTTGTATGGAACTCATTTCCAACAAGTGATTTTCCTTCATGGCATTCATTTCCAACAAGTGATCTTCCTTCATGGTATTCATTTCCTGGGTGTGTCTTGCTTCCATGATGGACATCTGATTAGAATGATTAACTTCCATTATCTTTAACTTGTTTTCCATGACATTTATTTCCTGTGCATGACTTTCTTCCATGGAAGTTATCTTATTTTGAAGACTGATTTGGTTAGCTTCCATGTTTTGAATTATTTGCGTATGATTGGGTTGCACATCCTTAATCATCTGAGCTTGCTCCTTAACCTGACTTTCATGATCTTCTATATGCATGTGATAGTCCTTACCAACAACATTAATTTGATGGCTTGACCCTGCCATTCTACTAGCTATGATTCTTTTGACAACATGGCAAGTAACCTCTTCATGAAGATCATTACAGGCTCTACAAGAAGGCAGAGCTTCATCCACAAGATTTGCAAACTCAAGTTGATTTGTCGGTCTCTGCTCATAAGATAGGTCTCTTTTCTGCAAAGCATTATTATTTCTAGGTTGGGAATTCTGCGTTTGAGCTCTTTCCATTTGAACCAACCTAACCTGTAAGACACTTATTTTTTTAGCATGATTAAGCTCCATGCTTTCAAGCTTTTGCATTAACCTTTTCACAGGGTCATCATCATCTTCTAGAGGTTCTTTTAACTTAGTATCTGTCAAAGATCTATCAAAATCTGGAGTTTTGGACATTCCAGATGCTTTCTTATCCTTTTCAATCTCCTCGGCTAAAGATTGACAAGCCTTATAATTTGCAGTTTTAGCCCGCCTTAACTCATATGAAGTATCAGAATCAAAAGCATCAATGTAAAAATTCAGAAGAGATCCATCAGGAGGCTTATGAGTTTGAGATATTTCTCTAAGAATACCATTAAATCTCCTGTTAAATTCTTCAGTCGTTTCATTTTCTTTCTTTTCTATAGTACTGATCTCTCTTACCAAATGTCGATCTTCCTTTTTATCACTATACTTTTCTTTAAAAGCAGTTACAATGGATTCAAAAGTATTGAATGAATTATCAGGTTTTTCCATGAACCAATCAGCAACCTCCTCGCCAAAAGTAAGAACAAAAGTTTTCATCTTTACATCATCAAAATTATTTTTTGCAACTGCAAATCTATTCCACCAGTTAGTGAAAGCAAACAAATGAGATTTAACACTAACTGCATCATTTCCTTGAAAGATAGGTAATTTATCCATTTCAGGGAGATCATGAGGATAACCCTGAATATTAGCAAAATTACACGGGGCAAAAATATCCATGATATCGTCTTTAAGATTTTAGAAATAGATCTGTGTTCAAGAATAGTCAAAAGGTCCTCGAGAAGCGAACTTCTTGGCAGGAACTCTTGTAAGAAATGAAAGAGTTGGAGTCGCCACTTGAACATGAAACTAATTCTAAAACAGAAGAAATAATCGAGAGCTAGCAGATGGATATCACGGGGGGATTCTTGTCTGGGAGTAAATAGATGAATAAGTGGAGTCGCCACCCAAACAAGAAGCCAACCGAAATGTCCAGGTGCTAAAGATATGATGATGAAATGATTAGTGATATGACGAAAGATAAGACGATGAAAATATGAAGAGATGAAAGACGCCAGAAAATGTGATTCCTTGTGATAGGCTAATGAATGGCGAAAGATCAAAAGATTATAAAATGTCGTTAAGACCAAGGACAGAAAAACTCTATCCCCGGCAACGGCGCCAAAAAATGTTGTCGCACAGATTGTCCAGGCACCGCGACAACGGCTCAGACTGGGGGCTGTCACCTTTATCCCCAATCTCTCTCTTTAAGCTGTCTCCTTGCAGGCTAAGGGAGGTAGACCCTATTATAAATGAGGATGACAAATCCAGGAGACACAGCTAAAACATCAAATACTTATAAAATGAGCGAGATTCCACAGATCTAGATTAGATATCACGTTAAGACCAGTGCCTTATGGAGTCAAAATAAGATCTCGTGAGAAATTAAAGATAAGTATTAGATGTATAATTATCGCTAAATGACCACAATGATATTCAATAGAAAGTGCCAGGATCATTCATTAAGATACTTGAGCCAATCAAAGCTTATCATGAAACGGTCATTAAGGTAAAAATGCCCGATGCTTGAAGTATTTTTGAAATTATGATGCTTCAAATATAACCCAGCTTCGAAAATTAAAATGTCGCACACTTAAATCTTAGATAAAAATTTAAGTTCATTTGACTATAGAAAATTTGAAATTTTTTTATGTTTTTGTATTTTTCAGATTTTTTTGGATTTTTTTTGAATTTTTATGTTTTTTATTATTTAAATTAAAATTATGAATCTAAATTAAAACCAATTTAAAACTAAAAACTAAATTAAAATTAGAACAATTAAATATCAAACATTAAAACTAAACTAAGACTAAAAATTAAAATCCAAAAAAACTAATCTAACTAACATCTAAATTAAAATAACCATTAAAAATAAAAATAAAAAGATAAAAATCTAAAGCTGACCAAAATCTAAAACTAAACAAATTGAAACAAAGGCTAAACTAAACTAAAAGTCGAACTAACATTCAAATCTAAACTAAATAAAATTACACCTTAACTAAAACTTAATCCAATAAAATCGAACTAAACTAAATTAAAACTAGAATTAAATAAAACTAAAACTAAGCTAAGACTAAATAAAAATCGAATTTAAAATCTAATACATCAAAACTAAAGTCTACGATTAACGCTATACAAAAAAAAAAAAAAAAAAAGAGAAAGAAAGAAGAATCCGCGAAAGAAAACTCAATGCATCTTCACGGCTGCTTTTTATGTGTGCGTTTGTTTCACTCCGTTGAAAACGAAGGGCGAATATGGAGATGAGGACGACGCAAGGAGAAAAGACCGCAAGAACTACTGTTGAGTAGAGTGGAATGGAGGAGCCGGGTTCGAACGATACGAAGAAGGAGAGCTCGATGAGTTAAGGAAATCGAGGGTAAATTTGATGCAGAGAGATGAGATCGCATCGACGAAGGTAATGGAGGACGCCGGAGCTAGACAGACTGGCGTGTGGCTGACAAGAATGCAGAACCTAATTGGACGCGTGGGCTCGAGGGTCAATGCAAATAAGCAACTAATAAGGACTACAGGCACAGAGACTTGCGTAAACGTAGGGAATAATGAATAAACTCAAAGTACGCATAAACTTCGCTCAAAGAACTTCAATATTTTTCCGTTAAGCTCATATCTAAAGAGATTTTGAGAAAAACTCTCGCACTTCGCAAAACCCAAACAAACAAAAAAACCAAGACTATACACAGAGAAATAATAAAACCCTTACAACCCGGAAAATATTTACAAATTTAATATACAATTTAGAAAAGCTCTCAGCTACCGTATTTAAATCCATTTTAGCACAATTTTTTAGGGATTTAAAATTTTAGTGAGAGGCACAAGCCTTAGAAAATCCCGCAAAACCACCAATTTCGTAAGATAGATTTGGAGTTTAACAAATAATGAGCTTTTCGCATTTCTCAAGTATTGAGAGCTTGGCCGGGTCCAACGAAGACTTCCCGTACGCTCAATCTTTAAAAAAAAAAAATTCCCGCACACTTAGATTCGAATTTAGATCGACAGAGATTTAAGAAAATAACATGAGATCTTCCTTAAAAATCAAAATGTCATTTTATGAACTCAAAATCGCACAAGATACATGTATGCGTATTAATCCATGAAGGCCATCAACCATAAAATGCCAAATCAAGTAGCAGTAGTTCGCAGACAAATCACCACATAGATCCGAGAAGAAGCATCAAAATTTGTAACCCCAAAGTCTTTATGCTTTATTCCTCAAAATTTTACAAGAGCTTTCCAATACAAGTGCACGATCTCCGAGATCGTGATGACTCAACACCGACAAAGACCTCTAAATTTATAGGACAAAATCTCCAACGGCTAGTTTGGGTGATCTCAAAATAATCTCAACCGGCCCGCAGATTTAATCGTTCATCCGAGCGTTGAAATTAAAATTTTGGGGAAAACGAATTTATCATTTAATTCAATTTTAATTAACTCAAAAATATTATTTTCGAGTTAACTTAGGACCCTAAATTGATCACCTTCGTTTTTATTTTTAAATTAACTGACCGTGAAATTTAATTAATTGACCGAGAGGATTTTAATTATTTTTCCAACCCTTTTACATGAGATAATACATTTACATACATGAAGAGGGAATACCCATTCGTATAGACCCTCAAATAAATACCCAGCTTCGCGACTCAAAATATGATCTAGTAGACCAAGTAGCTCAAACTACTTTTACAAGGACTCAATAGAAAACACTAGGACTCACTTAGCATATCGATGATAAAATCCACCCTAGCTTTGGGGTGAGGTCGAGGTAAAACTCCGCCGATCACTTTCGTGAATCGCGAGACAAAACCTCCTAGGATGGAAATCATCAACAACATACTAGGCTTACCTAGGTTGTAACTTGTTACATACATCGACGGTCTTACTTAGATCATTTACATCATAACATGCAAAATGAGTTTACATCATTTATAACAAAATGTCCTCTCGATGATGGAATTCGAATGGCGCGACCACGTCGAACATGACGAATCCCATTTAAAAAAATGGGGGTGTATCGCTATGGGGTAGTTGACAAAGTGTGGTCAACACCCCTAAAATAAGCGTAACAAAATTTTGTTACCATACCGCAATGAGGAATTTTAATTGTGAAAAAATCACAAAAAGTACCAAAATTCTTCAAAACTTCTCAAAATTGATCCTTGCCGTAGCACCAGGAATGATCTAAGCAAATAGACAAGGAAGCTTTCAACCAACAAATCTAAGCCATCCTTCTCTTTAAGCTTCATTTGAGCTTCTCACGTAACCTCAAACATCTAGTCCTCTCAAAACATCTTTTGGCCAAGGGTGAAACATTGAGTTCATGCATGGTGAAGGGTTCTAACCTCGGTGGCGCCTCCCCTTCAAGCTCTTCTCACTATCCATCTTGTTTATCACCGAAAGGATGAAACCCTAGTGTTTTGGTGGAATGATTATGTAGAAGAAATCGAAAACTAGAGTGTAGAAAAGTGTGAGTTTAGAGGATGAGATGAAGGATCATGAAGCCGAGACAAATTCTAGAAAAAATTGACTAGATTGGGTTGTATGTTAGCTCCAAGTTGTGGGTGAAATGAGGGAAATGAGTGTGATGAAGGTGGTGAAATTGACAGAAAACACAGGAATTTCCACCTCACACTCTCTAAAATAGCTAGGTGTAGAAGTGGAGTGAGTTTAGAATGAAATGGAGGATCATGGAGCCGAGGAAAATTCTAGAAAAAAATTCAATGCATAGGGTAGCATGTTAGCTCCATACCGTAGGTGGAATGAGGGGAAAAGGATGACGGAGGGTGGTGAAATCTGAAACATAGGAAATTTCCAAGTTTTTCACCTGTGGAAATAGCTAGAATCTAGGGTTTGCATGAATTTGACATGTTAAGGATGGTGTGAATGATAGGAAATGTGTGGATAATGTATATGAGATGTGTGAGTTAGTACAGTACAAAGGTTAGGTTTTTGAGGGAAGGTGGAGTAGGTTAGGGGTTGTCAAATGAAATCTTTCATGCCATGGATAAGTGGTAATATGAAGAAAAACAAAATGATCATAAAAATGTTTTAAACACTCACAATTTGACCAAAAGAGGGCATAAGAGAAGTGATTTACCTTATGAGGGGTTCACAAGGTAATGAAGACAAGCCTTGAGGTTGCTTGTAGATTTACTAAGTCTAACAACCAAATATTCCTCTCCTCCATAAGCTTAAAAGACTCCGTATTTAAGCGTAACAAGGAGGCAAAAACGTAACAAGGGCTCATAGAAACGTAACAAGGGAATTCAAGCAAAAATCCGAAAATATAGGGCTTAAATATGGATCAATATCTCTCTAACCATAAAAATTTGCAAAACTAAGACAGTTCTTGTGTTCTTTGGCATGTAATGAACTACAAAACCTCCTCCAAGCCTAAAATACTTTCCCATTTGCTCGTAATCCAAGTTTGAAGTTGATCACTCAAAATTTGTAGAAGCGTAGCGCACTCCGGGTAGAAGCGTAGCACCTACTTTGAGAGGGAGTTTGGAGGCCTCTGCAGGCGCTAGGGGCCGCAAGTGGTATGGTTGGAAATCTTAGGATGTCTTCTATAGAATGGAGTCATCAATAATCGCAAACCGCCGAAAAATTGATTTGAAGACAACTTGTCCAAAAGTGCGAAAATGAATTGAGCAACCGTATTTTTGAGCATTTCCTTCAAAACCATAACACTTGTGTATGATTGACAAAAACCTCTTTCACTTTTGTAAAATTCATCTCCATTACTTCAAGAATCGATTTTGAAGAAAGAATTGTCCCCGTGTGCAATGTAAACCCTTCCTTGATCACGAATCCCTAAAAATGATGCCATGGGTCCGAGTTAACTCAAACTCGGGATGGTGACCTCCTGCGGACCTTCTTCTCACCCTCCATTATGCTTTCAACACGAAAGCCCTAGCTTGATTTAGTGGATAGGGAAGGTAAAATTAGGAAAATAGGGGATACTGTAGAGTGGTTTTTGGGACAAAAAATTAAGTGGAGGGGAAGTTAGGGAAAAATCCCTAAAAAAATTGGAGGTAGTGTGATGAGGTGGCTACAGGATGCAAAAGTGAATTTCTTAGGAATGGGCATGTGAAAGGTGTTCTCCAAAAGGTCGAACACGAGGTTTCACTAGTTTTTCCGCCAAAATGTTGTGAAAATTAGTGTTTTAATGAAATTGATGGAAAATAGGTTGAGTGATGGGAGATGTTAGGGTATGGTGTATGAAGGTTATATAAAGGTTGTGGATGGTTAGATTAGGGTTTTATCAACTAAAACAAACAAAAGATGAAAAACACCAAACGTAGTGGAGGTAACCTAATGAAGGAAACCACTCACTTGTCGATGAATTTTGACTTGAGGTATGGAGGGTGTCCACTTACCGTTTAGGAAGTGCATGAACCTTCGTGCTGGGTTTGAGCTCTGGAGAACCGATTTGAAGCTCAAACACCAAAAGAGTAGCACACCTGCAAGCGTAGGCATGTAGTGTTGGCACAAATTTGCTTATTTTTCTTTAACCCATGGCGCTTGTGGAGTATGATGGTGAGAAGAGAAGAGCCTTTACTTATTTCCCCTATCTTTGCTAACTCCCTATGCAAATGAATAGTATGGTGAAAATGAGATTTTGTTCGCTTTCTTTATGACATAATTGACTCTGGTGGTGGCGAAACAAATGAGACCTAGACTTTGACCCAAATGAAGGTGTGGTGAATGACCTCAGACTCCCAGATGATTGATGGATGACATGACCTATGAAATAATGATGACCATGAATGGAGTGAAGGGAGTAACATTTCGTACCTAGACATATTCGCTGAACAAAATTTTATTTGAAAATTGACTTGGAACATGAAATTTTGACCTAAGACCACTACTAAGTAAAATTGAAAGAGTACATTTAATCATTGAACATTTGGACACTAACATTGGCTCTAGTTGGGGATGGAAACTCCTTCAATAGGTGTCAAGAACATCGTAGACCAGTAGCTCCCTATCCATTGGGCAATGGAGTCACCGCAAATACTATAATCCTCACACCGATTCAAATCAAACTAAAAACTCGAATTATACATCATGAACTCCAACCTACTGAAACTAACACCGAAAAAAGATGCTCGAATGTTGAGCTTATTCATTACAGCCTTACCTAATCTAACTAATCCATAAATCACTTGCTCAAGTGAATTCAAAGATCCAGCTAGTAACCATGAATGCAAATGGCTATCCGATTTCTTGCTCCCGCTACTTTCCTCAAAAGAAAAGCATTGTGGTAATGACAACCCCAACGGAAAACTCGAACCCAATACCTTTGTTGGCGAAGAAAACAAACTCCACTTTTCCCCCCCCCAAAGATCGCCAAGGGGTCTTGAAAATCAATAAACATTACCTCTTGTTGATTAGAAAAAAAGAAGAGAAATGCTTTCATGTATAATGGCTGATTGTTCTTCTTCATTTGGTTGATCCTTCTTAAATAAAAATGCGCAATGTTATCTTCCATCATCCAGATCGTGAGACATGATTTGTATGTTCTTGCAAATCTTCAATTGACGTAGCCAACCGCATCAACACAAATATCTACAAGTGGCTTTCATGTATATCGCAAATAGAATTGTCTTGCTCAAAAAAAATTCTACATCTTGATTCTTTGAAGGTCGTCACAACATGTTCATCAAACTCAAGACAACAAACTTGTTATACATTGTTTTTGACCTCAACGGATAAAATTATGGATTCTTTAGAATTTTTACAAAGCGTACTCAAAATTCTGATTCAGCATATTTCTCTTTCCGAATTAAAAACTCGAAGAGGATAGGGATGAAGGGTAGTTGACCGTAACATCTTCATATATATCTTGATCGGCTGAAGATTGGAAAGACAAACTTGCAAATTCATCATCAACTTCAAAAGATGGAAGATCAATTTCATCCTTTGAAGAATTATACAAGTTTGTTGTCATCCATGGAAGAATCCATGATCTTCATGGCAATGAAAAGGATTTTCATTCAAAGCATCCAAAAGTTCATCATCCATAAACTCTTCATCGTTTACAAGAACTTTCTAGCTCTTGGAATAAAATTCTCAAAGAGATCAAACAATCCTCAATCAAAAGCAAAGAAGGATAGGTTTCTCTATACTACTCAAAAAATACCGAGAAAATCCTTTGGAGAATAAATACAAGTAGGAGGCAAGCTCATGCCAAAATCGTGCTTTTTCTTCCAATGTGATCATGACCATCTTCATTAAACAATCTTCATGAAAATTAATTTAAATTTTTATGCACATGCATATGAAATCTTATTAAATGAAGTGTAGCATCATCACCTTTTCCATCTATGAATTTTGGCAAGTATGTTTGCCAATCTACCCGAGGCATAGGATTTGGAAAGCCCGGGAACATACCAGTGCATAGGAGCATACTTAGTATCTTCTGCGCTGAATCCATCTTGAAAATGCTGAAGCCTACTAGTTCTTGATTCTACCGATTTTTGAACAAAGGAGTCACCATGAAAACTTTGAACTTTTGGATTCTCGACACCTGAGTCGCTGTGAAAGATGCACAACCTTTCTTGTGCCCGAGTCCCGACCATTGTTCACCATCACAATCGAGCTAATATTTGTCATTCTTTCTTGGGAAAGATTTAAATCCGCCAAGCCCCGCAACTATGGCCAAGAATGTTATCACTTCCCAACTTCCCAACGCCGAAAATGGGTTTGAAGAAAGGTAACCAAACCAAAGCTTTAGGTCATGTAGTTAGCCCTATCGTGGACTCCAGAGGGCTCTCTCATTGTCACTTTTGCGCTCAAAGGAATGACTGAGTATCTAATGATCTTAGGCCGGGTATCTAAGCTTAGTAAATAGATTTGTTTGATCTTATTAGTGTTGGATAGAAAAGTCGCTGAGAGTACCGTGTATGACGTTTCTTGTGTCCACCTAAGGTCAATTTGAGTGTGAGAATAAGTGTGAGGCGAGATAGGTAGTTTGAAAGTATTTTTAGTAGGTCATTGAGTATAGGATGAAGTAGAAGAGAGTTTGAATGAGCACCGAGGTGAATTCATTCATTTTAGAAGCAAATAAACATAGCAATGTAAACCTTTTCTAAAACATAGCATGAATAAACATGATTTTTGTTCATAAACTTACTAGTAAACATATATGAAGAAGAAGACATGGTATTAATCATGAAATGATAAAAGATAATATAAGAAAAAATGATGTCTAATGCATACCAAAAGTATCTCAACATAATTCCTACAAATCTGTTTATGATTTCACCAAATTGTTGATTACAAGAGCTCCACTATAATATGAGACGATCCAACCTAACTATCTAACCTAACTAAAGACTAAAGAGAGTCTACTTATAGAAAATATGGACTATGACTCTCATCACGTTGAAATTCCATCCAAAATGGATCATAAATACACAATATGAGTCATTTCAAATTCTAGGGAGGTTAGAAACCATTCTCTCGAAGTTTAGCTATGAACTAGGAGTGTTTGTCCCTTATTAATTACATATTCCTCAAGTGATAGGAGGCAAAAACCAACTCAATAACTCTAATTCCAACTCATAGGACCACAAAACCTCGAATTTGTGACAATTTCGTAGCTTGACAAGTGTTCCGAGGAATCCAACCATGATTTGTAGCATTTCGATGTATGGGTAACAAAAATTTATAGAAGCGTAACAGAATTTGGAGGAACTTTGAGGCACTTTTAGGAGTCCAAATCCACTTCGAAAGAACGTCAATTAGTCCTCTCGTTTTTGGTTTCCATAACATCTTGAATTTTGAAAAATGACCCACGAGAAGGCCTTCAAAAATCCATTTTCCCAAGGTTACTCCAAATGTTGAGAATTTGGAGGGCCGTAGGTTAATACAAATTCTCTTCTTGATAATTATTTAGACTTTACTTGTGATGCTGATGTTTTGTCTTCTTTTAGATTAGTTAATCTTTCATCAAGTTAATTATCAAAAACATAAGACAAGAAAATTAGGCAACTGGTCATTTCCTTCAAATAGAATCTTTAATTATTGGAATGTATGGAAGATTTACCTTCCTTACAATGACTACCTCTTCAACTTATGGTTGCTGTCTCTAACTTCAAATCAATAGCTCTTGTTATCCTTAGTCCTGTACTGGATCATCCACAAACTGTTATCAACTATCCTTCACCGTAAATTCTTGTCTGTCTATGTTGTTAGTCTTTAATATTTATTCATGGTGTAGTCTTGATATATGTCAACGCTGTATATATATATATATATATATATATATATATATATATATATATATATACTTCATACTTTTGTTCCTGCGTCTGTATTTACTTCACTATAATCCCACAGAGAAATGATATCATTTCTGTTCTTGTTCTACTTCAGAGAGAGAGATGCACTTGCTTCAGTGATGTTCGTGATACTTGTTACAGTAATGCCTTATTCCAGATGTTCGTATTCGGTGATGCTTGCATTCTTTACGGTGATGTCTGCATTCTTTACTCTCGGTGATGTCTGCTACAGGTTTAGTGTAACCCGCACTCTTATTAACTCATACAGATCCGCATTTCTTCTTAAATCTATCCGCCATCTTATCTTTTTGTTTTCCGCAATCTCTGCTGTGGTGTACGCACGATCCTTTAAATATATATTTTCCGTCTTTCTGTGGGTAATTGAAAGTCTTCTTATCCGCATTCGATTTGTGTGTTATCTACGTTAGTTATATTTCTATCTGCACCGAAAACTGCATTCCAAAATGATCCGCAACTATAGTTATATATACATGACTTTGCTTGCTATTAGGCCGACCATCTAGCTGAGTGATAGGCCGACTTAACGACCGGTGAAGAAAATGGCATGAATTGAGATTTCTTCATTATTTAATGTGGCAACCTTGTTGTAACTACGGCTTGACTTTCATCGTTGATTATGTGCTAGACTTCCAGCAAGGTCTTGGAGCATATATGATACTTAATTACATTTATATCTTTGACTCTTTTATATTTACATAGTCAACATGAAGACCAACCTAGTTATACTTTTTCAAATACCTCCTCTTAACTAGGAGGTATTCACACAGTACATGGTTACTTTCAAACTCGAAGAATCTCATAAGAAGAATCGGATTGGTAATCGCATCCGTATAGCATCATATCAACCAGCATTGTCCTAGTCCAAGGCCTTGACTAACAAACCTCCCCATCTCTTCAACGAGACAATGGGCTACAATGCTGGCGAGACACATGACTTATAGACACCTTCGTCATTGTCTCTCCAAGGTACATACTCCACCCGGGTGTTCCCAAAGTATGACCTTCTTGACTATTCTTCTTGAGTAGCTAGCCCTCAAAGAATATCGATCCCCGACTACTCTTATCTTGAATGCCCTAACACATTCTCAAAGAGTATCAAATGCCGTATGATTACCCAATCCTCCATTATATCTTCCCAATACCATAGTGATGTGCCTATCTCTCCTCTCAACTAAGGAGGACTTATTCCACAAGGGAATGTACTCATTCCTATACGAGGAATGTACCTAAGCTCATTCTTAGGAATTATCAAGTTTCTTCCAAGTAAGAAACTTATCATCGGCTCCCTCTTAACCAAGGACCTCCAAAGCAACAATGGTGATACACCCAGCTGGTCATGAAGAATTCCCCGTCTCTATGTCATGGATTTCGATATTGAGGAATCTCCAAATTTTAGCTTCATAGGTACTGTATCATCCATCATTTTCATCCCGAGTCAAGCGCCGCCGATCGAAAGTGATTCATCCACTTCCTTATCTATTCCACCGTTATGCCATGTCGATTTCCTTTGAATCATCTCCAAGGATCATACATCCTTTCTTATGATTAGCAGCCCGCACAAGTTCATTCAAATAAACATATACATATGAACTTTTAGAACAAAAATTACCTTAGTGATGATCTTTCACCATCACATCTTCCCTTCCGTGCGTACCAACATCCTTTATACAAATTGACACATCTCCTAATGATATGTTTTATCAAGGGTCTTTTTACGTACTTTGTCATAGTCTACATATCCTCCCAGGAGATCTCTTAGTCACATCTTCTTGGCTTCGGATGATAACCGCCTCTTGACATGGTTGCATTTCATGATCTTCTTTCCTTTGCACATCCTCGGGACTTACACCCTTTCTAGTTTCTCGTTTATATACAACCACCTCATATTCCATGAGGACATATTATGTTGATTCCATCTATTCTGCACCGAGAGGTACTCCTCCACAAATCATACTTCAAAATATAGAAGTTCATTACCCGCAACCATATGACATGACTTCACAACATCCAATGTTAGCATATAAATATATACATACCTCATACCCTTTTTTCCCTGATTCATCCCGTAGCAATTTCTCAGAATGAAGAGCTTATCCTTCTTGGCTCCGTTTCATCTATATCACATCCTGCAAATATGTTTCCATGATGACCCTCTTTTGCTCTTGATCACCGCTTTCCATTAGCAATGTTATTAGAGGTTTTTTTCCGGAGTCAGATGCGATTAGGAGCTCCCCGCTATACTTCGATCGTGATGTTACATTGGTTCCTATCATATAACCAACAAATCAATTCCTTACTCATAAGTTTGCGTGATTCTCCTTGAACTTCTTTTCTTCAACTTCCTCCATCCTTTCTCGGTGATATGAGCTTTCTTTTCTTATCCTATTGAGATTGTCCCTTGGTTTGTCTTTTTCCATCTTATTTATTGCATAGCATATTTCTTTCAACTTATCATATATTCTCTTGATGTCTCGAGTCCTTCATAGACTTTTCATGACTTTACTTTCTTCGAGGACCGTGACTATCCTCCTCGTGCAAGGATTATTGGTAACCCAAACAAACCTTATAGATCTCCCTACAAAAACAAAGTCATTTAACAAAATTTGATTATAGAATGAAAGATACTTACTTGATAAGTGAAGATAAAGTCTTCGCCTTGATTTCTTCGATGGTGGTTGAGAGAGGATGTGTTAGTGCTTTCTCTTGGATGATTTTCAAGGGTAAGGATTAGCTCCTTGTTGTAATGACAATAAAGCCTTCTTGGTTGTCTATGTCTTGTGCTATTTATGAAGTATCACTCAACTACACCAGTATGTCAGAGAAGTATAGTAGTTAGACTACCGAATCGAGGTTGTCAAAAAACTCCTGAAATTAGCCCGAGATGATCCGAATCAAGGATCGTGACATTCAAAATGTGATTGCTTCTCGAATTTTCAAAGAATCCTCTTGACTTGCTTAGATGTTTTTGGAATCCGATCCGTAAGTGTCTCTTAGATGCCCTTCAATCGTTACCTTAGCTCGATACCATGTTGAGAATTTGGAGCAAATTCTTCTTGATAATTACTTGTGACCTTACTTGTGATGTCGATGTGTTTGTCTTCTTTTAGATTAGTTAATCTTTCATCAAGTTAATTATCAAAAACATAAGACAAGAAAATTAGGCACCAAGATTTCCTTCAATTGAATCTTTAATTGGTTTCGAACAAATTTTCCCGCAATGATCGCCTCTTCAACTTATGATTGTTGTCTCTAACTTCAAATCAATACCTCAAGTATCCTTAGTCCCGCATCGGATCATCCACAAAATGTTATTGACTATCCTTCACAAGTAACCTTCTTTCTACACTTATAATCCTTGTCTATCTATGTTGTTAGTCTTTATAATATTTATTCACGGTGTAATATTGATATATGTCAACGCTCGTATATATATATACTTCGTTCGCGTCCGTATTTACTTCACTATAATCCTACGCAGATATCCGCATCATTTCGTTCGTTCTACTTCAGAGAGAGACCCATCTTGTTTCGTTGATGTTCGCATACTTTGTTACAGAATGCCCGTATTCCGTATGTCCGCATTCCTTTTCGTTGATTTCTCGCATTCTTTACTCCTGATGTCTGCCATGTGCTTAGTGTAATCCGCACTCCTATTAACTCAAGGCTGCATCCGCATTTCTTCTTAAATCTATCCGCCATCTTATCTTTGTGTTTTCCGCACCGCCGTGGTGTACGCACGGGCCCTTTAAATATATATTTTCCATCTTTTGCTATGGTAATTGAAAGTCTTTTTAATCTACATTCGATTTGTGTGCTATCTACGTTAGTTATATTTCTATCTTACATTGAAAAATGCATTCCAAATGATCCGCAAATATAGTTATATATACATGATTGTGCTTACTATTAGGCCGACCATCTAGCCGAGTGATAGTCAACTTGTCCACTATGAATAGGCCGACATGAATTGAGAGATTTCTTCATTATTTAATGTGGCAACCTCTCGTTGTAACTACGACTTGACTTTCATCGTTAATTATGTCCTAAGTATTCACAAGGTCTTGAGCATATGATAATTAATTATTTTGACATCTCCACCTCCTTTTTCATATTCACATAGTCAACATGAAGACCGAATTCCAGTTATACTTTCAACACCAAAAAATAAAAGAGATCGAAACGATGGCAGAAACGGGAAAATGAGTGGTTTTTGTTTTTCCAAAATTGCAAATTTTGTCATGCCAAGGGGGTTCCCGATCTGAGATGCACTCATCAAAATGTTGTAATCCATATATGTAAAGAAACTGTCATTTGGATGCCCCAAATAAGCGTAACAAATTTTTTACACTCGCGATGAGGAATTTCCGCAGTCAGGCAAAAATCACAAAAAATTATCAAAATTCTTCAAAACCTCTCAAAATTGTCTCGTAGCACTGTGAATGATGGGTTAAATAGCCAAGGAAGCTTCGACCAACAAATCTAAGCTATCATTCTCTTGCTTCGTTGAGCTTCTTAGAGAACCCCAACATCAAACTTCTGCCATCTTTGGAACTTTATATGATGATTGACTCATGGGATGGAACAACCACCAACCGTGTGTTTCCCTCCCTTCAAGCTCTTTCTGTTTCTCCATCCGTTTATCACCAAAGACAAAAACCCTAGTGTTTTTTGGGTGGAATGAGTATGTGCAGTGAAAATACGGAAAACACAAGGTAGGAAAGTAAAGGAGTTTAGAGGATGAGATGATGGATCATGGAGCTAAGAAAAATTCTAGAAACAATTGAGTGGATTGGGTTGTATGTTAGCTCCAAGTCAGGTTGAATGAGGAAATGAGTGTGAGGAAGGTGGCAAAAATGATGAAAAACACAGGAATTTCCAATTTCACACTACGAAAATAGCTAATGTAGAGGTGGAGTGAATTTAGAATGTGAATGGAGGATCATGGAGCTCGAACAAAATTCTAGAAAATTTCAATGCATAGGGTAGCATGTTAGCTCCATACCGTAGGTGAATGAGGAAAAGGAGGTGGGTGGGGTGGAGAAATCTAGCAAACATTGTGAAATTTCCAAGTTTTTCTTACCGTGACAGCGCCTAGAATGTAACGACCCAATCCTGGAAATTCATGTGGAACATAGAGATATTAGCATATATGGAGACCGCATATGATAGCTACATATGCATGTATCACGTGTACGACACTAGTACTTGCACTAAGCAATTATGAAAAGAAACTCTACAGTAGAGTAAGGAGTGAATTATTAGAAGTATTAACTCCCCTAACTCACCATAATATACGGAAACTAATACTTTGTTCAAAGAAAATTAAAAGCATCGACTTATGCAAATAAATGATGATATTTTAATAAATCCAAGATATTTACAATAATAATATTTTAATAAATCCAAGATATCTAATAAATAATATTATTTTAATAAATCTAAGATATTTAATAAATAACAATATTTTAATAAATCTAAGATATTTAATAAATAATATTATTTTAATAAAACCAAAATATTTATTAAATACTTATATCTTAATAATCTCGAGATATTTATTAAAATATAATATTTAAGATATTTTTCAAATATACGAGTTAAAAAATCATATTCTAATAAATATGAGGAATGGAGTTTGGTGTATAAAAGGAGAAGAGGTAAACTTGATGAGCATGGGTAGTAAAGGGGAAAATCGACCCGGATGTCGTCGAGGAGTTCCACCGTGACCCAAGTGAGCAAAAAGAGTTCAAGAGTCTCAATGAGAACACAAGCGCACGATTGTTCATTGGAGTTAAAACGCTGCAGACTTGTCTTCTAGACCGGCCGCAGAGGTTGACCTCAAATAGGCTGGGAGGAAAATCTGCACATGGTAACTAAGCGTGAGCTATGGCGGATTAGGAACATCTTCAAAACATGGTTCCAGGCATCAATTAGTCAATCGATATATATTCCGTTCAAAATCCCACTCTAAATGGTGTAGTATGAATTTGTGAATGATTGTAAATTTTGAAAATTAAGGGCTTTACACTTATGTATTTTGTAGATGATGGTTACTCAGAAAGTTAGGGTCCCTACACAATGGTATCGTGAGCTAAGTTACAAACATTGTTGGACCTTTTGTATTCACAACACTTTTATGATCTATAGCCACTTCAAATATGAAAATAAGTATTGTGAGTTTTGAGCTTTTCCACGATTTAAATTAAGTAACAACGTTGCGGTAGGAAACAATTCATGATTGTCTCGCCGCAAACTACTAATTTAGGGATTGTGTTGTTCCCCCGAAAATTGTCAATTAAAATTAATTTATTCCATGCCGCAACAATTCGAGATTATTCTTAAGGGCATTTCATTTAGGTTATCATTTAAATCTTAATTTACATGCTCATTGTGCTTAAGCCGCACCAAAGGGAAAACCAAACATTTGTAGCCGGGTTTGTATCGAGCATGATTCATTATCCAGCTCACTCAATTTAGGCTCATGGCTATGAAAGGAGGTACATTATTTTCCATGACAAAGCGGTTCCCTGCAATGTCCCTGGTTTTGTGTTTGTGTTTGCACTAGTGGATTGGGCCCGGTGCGAGTTGCATTGTGATAAGAGAAAGCTACCGAAAGAAAACATTGGTAACAAAAACAAAGGTCACATGCTTTTCTCAACCTTCCCGTTCTATAATACCCGTGACATCTTCCAGGAGAGCTTGCTCTTGTTTCCGATCTTCCTGATGAATACGAGCTTGCTCCCATGTCGGCATCAAAACTAAAATGGTGGACAAGCATTGAATCGCCATACTTTTTTTAATAGTCGATTGTGTTTGATGCCAAACACTCCGACTTGTGAAGATAAGAACCAATATACCATCCTTTTACCTTCTTGTCAAAATAAACTCGCCTTAGATGCAAGATCTTCCGTGTACCACCGAACAACTCGAGGGCATAGCCGTGTCATGTGATCCAAAGCCGTGATGACGAAGTCACGGACCTCTTGTTGTGAAGTTGGATGGAGACACAATAATATTCCCCAAGTTGTCTTCAATACCTTTACCAAACAAATACCAGAGAAGTGACCATGTCGTGCCTTCATCTAGTAACATCTAAGCTATTTGTCTCATGAATCTCGTCTTCTATAACTCAATGCCTCCTAGTGGCTTCTTCCCAAGTAGCTCGTAAACCTCGGCAAGTATTTTCAAACTCGCGTAATAAGATCCGGAAATCATATGAAGCCTTGCAAAGAAGAGTCGACGAATGATGCAAAGCGTGCAAAAGTTGTTTCTCCAATCGTTTGAGATTTCATCTCAGTTTCTTTGCCGTCTTCAAAAAAAAAAAAGATGCAAGGACTGCCTACCGCTCCAAGCTCCGTCCTCAAAAAAGGGTGATTTCTTGTCACCGTATGTGCCCTTTTTCTTAATCAAAGAAGTGTGCTTCAGAGACGCTTCAAGACCTCCAAAGATCAAAACCTCCACCTCTTGTTTGATATCTTCAAAAAAATAAAAAAATAAAAAATAAAGTAGGATTGGGATATATAAAGATGCTTTTCTCATCATCTAAGACCCTACCTTCCAATCTATGGATCGAAGATTTTCCCGGGTATAAGAAAGAACTTCCATATGATTGGTGTTTCCGTAACGTTGGTATTGCTCTCCGTAAGAGGGCTCGAGGTAGTCGTGCCACCGCCTCGCTGGCATCACCCGCCGCCCGCTTCTTCTAAAACTTTATGCCGTGCCGCTTTGGTCGCAAACCTCATTCGGATCCCTCTATGTTCTTCCTTTTCTTTTAAAAAGATTTTTAGGTTAAGGAAATCTCGACCGTGAACTAGATATAAAGATAATCGTAAGAAAGGAACGCATTAAATCTCAAGCGTTGCTTCCCGTGACGAGGATTTCAATTTCTAGAGGTGAACACGTGAGGGTGTGGGTGAGAAGAGGTAGGTCATCGACCGAGACAATTCAATTTGCGATGAGAAAAACCCGTTAAACAAAACACCGTCTAGACTCGAGAGGGACAAGGAAGTAGAAGGGAAGCATGGAACGTATCGTACGCTCAAAGATTGTAATGCTACGTGCACCCCACGTCGTTCCATCCGTCGAATCGTGTTGCTCACCGCCTTCCCCGTACGCCACTATTGCCACAGAGGGTTGAATATCGAATCCATTTCAAACCCGGTTCCGTTGCCGTGATGTAGGGTGGGCTTACTCTTTCAAGATCTTGGAAGGTTGTGCGGTGGGCACAAAGAGTCGTAAGGAAAAGATGTAAGGCGTGTCACGGCGTGGTAGACAAGGCCAAAACATATAATTCCATAATGAGAGGTCTTTGGTTGCTTGAAGTTGAAAAACTAAGTTTGCTACAAGAAAAGGTGAAGATGAATCTCTTAGAAGGAAGCACAGGATCCCGGAACAAAGGCTTCTCTTAAGCTTCTCTTAGCGTGAATAACATCCTCCTAGCTTTTGAAAACCTAAACTTGAGGATGGCAATGTGTTTAAAGTAATTGGTCATCATGCTTTTGTTGAGGTAGTGAAAAATATTATAATAAAACATAGAGAATTTAGTAATAAAATATTATTCATTATTTAAAAATTATATGGTGCGGGGTTATAACATATTATGTTGTGATCCATATATAATATATGTCAAACAAAAACGAATGGATAGGTGGAGTTCCAAATATTACCGAAAATTGTTAAATTTTGAAATTGGCCCATAATTATAAAAATAAAAACAAACTTTGTTTCATATTTATTAGTATGATGGCAGGATTTGAACACATAACTCTTGGAATTAAGAGAACAATCAAAGGTATGTTAGTCAAATTTCCCACCGAGAAGACTTTGTAAAGTCCGTCGACGTACATATATAAAACTCAAGAGCCATTCAACGCAGGGAACTTGAAGCCTCCTATCACGCTATCCTCACCGCTAGAAATGCATATAAAAATAATGAGATATAGATATGTAAAGTAAATGAGGTATAAGGTTGATACATAGAGATGAATATATAAAATGAATATTGATAAATAAAAAATAATAATAATAATAATAATAATAAAAATAAAATAAAAAAAGGAGGTATAATATATATAGAGGAAGAAAAGGAGGGGAAAAATAAAAGAAAAATATAAAGGCAAATAAAAGAGAAGAATTATAAAGGAAGTAAGAATAAGAAAATGCTTCCTATAATCACTAAGATCATATTAAAATTGTGGTATAGTAATACAAACACAAGACTCCACTTAGCACCAAGTCGAAAGGTTCCTCTCTATTGTGTATCACTAAGACCTTTCTAATACTTCAACTTGTGTACTTCTATTTTGAATCATATAAATTAAGAGAATCTGTATTACAAAGAGTCATCATCAAATATCAAAGACAATCATAGAATCCATAAAGGTCAACAAGAACTAGGCAAAATAACCTTTTTCCACCGTAGTGGAGTCCTCAACTACCATTAGCGGCATAAAACTCAAAATCCGATTTGATACTCGGTGCTACTAATAGTTGTATTTCATCATATACATTAAATAAATGTATTGGCAACCGCAAGAAAAATGATTTCATATAAGTAGAAATGACTTCAGGAGAACTTCGTCCATAGGTTTAAGTGTTGAGGAATGCAAAGTTAATCTAGGGGTCCGTTCGACTAGGTTGAAAGTACTAGAACGAATGATCACAACGGGAAATATCTTAGTCTCTTAAACATTTTCCAAAATCTTGTGTTGAGTCTTAGATATCACCATCTCATTTTCATAATTATAAGCAACAATCCTAATATAACCCGAGGTGTAATACTCCGAGTCATCCTTGAAAATTTACCCAAAGTATTCGGTTATATTCAATGACAAGAAAAGTGGTTTTCAACTTTTGGGAGAAATTGAAACTTTTAACAATGATAAAATGAAATTTTATATAATTCAATATTTGAAAGCAGAACCCTAGAATACATTTTATTAGAAGAGATGGGATATTTAATGCTAATGTATGTGTCGAAGACATATATCAAGCTCAATTCCACTTAAATCCTAATCCATTAAAGGAGTTGAGATAACTCCATAGATATCAACAACAAATTTCTCCACAAATGAAGCTAGATTTTTAGTATCGTACAAGTAAAGTTTGAAGTACATTAAAATTATTATATTAAAATAAGCACATTAACATCACTTTAGACATTAAACTTCTCTCGTAACTTTTGAACATTAGAATAGAAAACTATCATAATTGTTTTATGCAAATGAAACATTCCATTCTTCAAGTGACGTTGAGCTTTCCATATATATATCTTACTAGCCGATATATATAACCATTGATGATATGAATTTGCAAAATATATTTTACGCACCGTTTTCTTATGTTAATACTTTAATTACTATCTAAGGATATGTGTAAGTGGTTTAAGGAGTAGAGTGAAGGTTTAAATTAGTATAGCCGAATATTCACTAAATTAGACATTTTGAGATTCAACCATTATGCCATGGTTAAGATATATAATTTCACATTTACAACCGTAATGGTATATCGATGTCCAAAACAAAATAATATGAAATCATCATTTTCTCATGGAAAGGAAAACAATGTGGTTTAGGAAAGAGAAATTAGGGACATTATGACACTATGTGAGATGATTCATGATAATTATTTAAGCATATATAAAGATTTAGTTGACTGAGTTGCTCCAAAGAAGTTAACTTTTAAAGAAAGGAAGAATGGTAGTGAAAGAAAGACTATGGACATTATGGCAATACCATTAGAGGTGAAGCTACAACCACATAAAAGGTTAAGCTAGTTTGAGGTAAATTGATGGATGAAAAAAGACACTATCTATTCAAGAAATGTTGGGAGAAATTGAAGTGAGTAATCAAATTTAGGGTACAAGTATAAGTATAAGTCACTAAAGGTACACATCAATCGAAGACCAATGGATGAAACATATGTTAAGATGGTGAGGAACCACCCTATAAGGTAGTAAACACACTATTAGAACAAGACGATATAATTACCAAGAGAGTGCAACGTAAAATTTCAAAGTTTGATCTCCATTGTTCCCATGATATAATCGATATAGTACCTAGGGAGGACGAGAAAACAACGAAATGAAAAACTTCTGATGATGATAATAAATGTTAGTTATCATAATCAACTTAGAATGTCGAGATCGACTAGAGGATAATTTATGTGCATGGCAACATCTATGATAGTTTCTCCCTAAGTAATGGGAGAGTCGCATTATAAAATTTTCTTTAAGTGACTAACTATATCCATGGATTATGGACATCATGGAGTATGATTAGGAAATTCTATCTCGTAATGTCTAAACCCGAAATAATAAGTAGATTACATTTGATATCTCATACATCGAATTTATTTATGTGGTCTGACGAAGTTGGGAAATAGTAACGATATTTCCAAGTGAAATAAGTGTATGCATTAAGAGAGAAAGAAAGAAAAACCATGATGACTAGAGGGTGAGAAAACAAAGTCAAACTAATAATATGATCTTTCAAATTGAAGCAGACCTAGAATATAGGGAATATCGGTATAAGGAAGTGAAGTGATGTTTCTCTATCAAGAAGAATTTTTTTAAGGATATGAGCAACATGATTTGGTAAAGGTAAAAGTAATGACCCAAGGAGTTGTGAATACTCCCAATCCGTTAAGAATAACAAGTGACGAACCGGGAAAATGTTTGAAAATAAATATTAAAGATAATAATTGTACAATCGTTAGAAAATAAGATACATTTGGCAATGAGATGAGACCTAAAGACTAATGAGAAAACGATTAATTTGAAGAATAAGGAGAGGGTATACTAGTGATGTGTTATGGTTGGATTAAATGAGTCAATATAATAGAAATGAAAACAAAAAGTTTAAGGAATGATGGTAAAGCTAAAAATGTCCTAGCTAGAGTTAAGACTCTAAAGGGTGAAACTGAAAGTAAAAGACTATACCAAAAACCGGTAACACACCAATACCGTGACTATGCTTATCTTGTAAATTGTGAATTTCTCATTTGAAGAGGAGGAAATTATTATTTATTAACAATTGATGTCTTTTGAAAACATTACACTCTTAGTAGACCAAGTATAATGCAAAGTGAATAATGCATTTTCAAGCAAGAATAAACTCCTTCAATGAAGAAACTCCCACTAAGGGATCTTTAGAGTAGTCAATTAACTCTTCATCCATCTCCAACATAACCCTAATGATTAACTCGCAAAACCCTACTCCTTGGCTTCTAGATTTTTAGGGTCAAGATGAGCTAAAATAACTTGATAAAAAGTTAATGTTATTATTATCTCTTAGGATCTAGATTATATATCAAAGATAATTAGATTTAAAAGACAAATAAATAACAAGAATTAAAGGATCGTTGGATTCATTTGTAGTTTTGTGTTTTAGAGTTCTTAATCAACTTGTACCAAGAAATTAGATCATGCTTCGACTAAACAAAGAAGTGTTTTGTGCTCTTGTTTCAATTCATTTCGTTTCTATATATGCAATCATAAAGGTTGGAGCATCTCTCCATTTAGATTTAGAACTCAACCTATGACTTTTATCAAAGTTAATCGGTTAATAGAGTATAGAAAATGGTGACTACATCCTTATTCGTATATCCGTGTTCGATTATTCTATATGAAAATTATAACTGTGAGTTATATGTATAAGCCTTTAAACTTATTTTGTATAATCTTACCCTTGTTTTGATGGATACTTAAGATCGTCGCTTGTACTATGACATGTGAGAATATGTTAAATTGCTTAAACCTTGCTAGTACATGGATACCAATATGAAGAAAGTTTGCTTAAACATTGCCGATATTGGGATACTAATATAAATTATGAATTATGTTATGGATATGGTTTTATAATTTTCACATCAACCTAAAATGATGAGGTTGAAATGAAAGAGTGATGGCACTTGACTATTCGTGTGAAATGAATATACAGACCTATTTTAGAATGTGTAGAAATTGTTATACGGGTAGTAATTTGTTTTGAACATATTAATACATATGTGGACAAGTGTTTTAACCAAGTATGTTATATGAACTCAAGGATCAATAATTACGTATAGCAACATATTTGAAATGTGTAGAAATTGTTAAATGGGTAACAATTTGTTTTGAACATATTGATATATATGTTATAATTTGTAGACAAGTGTTTTAAATTGCGCATAATATCGTTACCAAACCGACCGCGTGATGACAAAACTCCAAGAATAATTGAGATGCATTGAGATTCTCTGATAGGTGTTGACCCCGGTCCTACTAGGAGGGGTGGAGGTGTTGCCCACCATTTATCCTCCAATACCTAGAGTCATGGGAGAACCGTGCAAGTCACGCTCCCCTAGACGTGTGATGATGACCGTTCTGATGCCTACAAATAAAATCAGTCGACATAATCGACACCGCTACTCTTAAAGACTATGGATGGATCGTAAAACCGATGCCATGGCATATTCCCGTAGAGGATGGATAGTGATGGGAGCGGAAGAAATTAAGAAGGATAGGATGATTCTAAAATAGCTTGGGGACACCGTTGGGGCAAAACGTAACTACTAAATTGGTAACCCAATAAATGATCAAAACATAAATGTTAAAAAAGTGTTCTCACACATTAAAACAAAAATTCATCTATGATACACCAACCTTATATTATTATACTAATCATTGATATAATTAATGATATACGACAGAAACTTAACTTCGGACGAAGTTTTCCGAAGGGGTGGTATGTAAGACCTAACTCGAATTATATGGAACATAGAGATATTAACATGCATATGAGACCCGCATATGATAGCTACATATGCATGTATCACGTGTACGACACTAGTACTTGCATTAAACAATTATGAAAAGAACTTCCATTACAAAGTAAGGAGTGAATTATTGAAGTATTGAGTAACTCCCTAACTCACCATAATATAATGAAAACTAATACTTTGTTCAAAGAAAATTAAAGGCATTGACTTATGCAAATAAATGATGATATTTTTAATAAATCCAAGATATTTAATAAATAATATTTTAATAAATCTAAAATATTTAATAAATAATATTATTTTAATAAATCAAAGATATTTAATAAATAATAATACTTTTATAAATCTAAGATATTTAATAAATAATATTATTTTAATAAAACCAAGATATTTATTAAATAATAATATTTTTAATAAATCTCGAGATATTTATTAAAATAAAATATTTTTAAGATATTTATTAAAAGATCATATTCTGATTAATGAGGAATGGAGTTTGTGTATAAAAGGAGAAGAGGGGTAAACTTGATGAGCATGGGTAGAAAAGGAAAACCGACTCTGATGTTATTAGAGGAGTTCTAACTGCGTGGTTCATGAGCAAGTGAGTTCAAGAGTTCTAACAGAGTTATGGAATGCTCTCGATTGTTATTGGAGTTTTATGACGGGGGCCGAAGACTTGTCTTCTGGATCTGGAGACCGGAGAGGTTGACCTCAGATAGGCTGGGAGGAAAACGGCGGTTTGGTAACGGAAGCTAGAGCTATGGTGGATTAGGAACATCTTCAAACACGGTTCCAGGTAAGTATCAATTAGTCAATCGATATATACTCTGTTCAAAAATTCCACTCTGAATGGTGTAGTATGAATTTTGTGAATGATTGTAAATTTTGAAAATTAAGGGCTTTACACTTATGTATTTTGTAGATAATGGTTAATTAAAAAGTTAGGGTCCCTACATAGAATCTAGGGTTTGTGTGAATTTGCGTTAAGGATGGTGTGAATGATAGGAAAGCGGTGGGGATAATGTATGTGATGTGTGAGTTAGGGTTTAGGTACCAAGGTTAGGGTTTTAGGAAGGTGAGTAGGTTAGGGTTTCAAATGAGATCTTTCAGTACCATGGATAAGTATTTATATGAAGAAAAACAAAATGATCATAAAATGTTTTAAACACCACAATTTGACCAAAGAGGGCATAAGAGAAGTGATTTACCTTTTATGAGGGGTTCACAAGGTAATGAAGATTTAAGCCTTGAGGTTGTTTGGAGGTTTTTCAACCCAACACCCAAATTTGTCTCTCTCAAAGGTATCAAGGGGAGGCAAAAGCGTGAATAAGGCTCGCGCGTAAAAATAACAAGGAATTAAACAAAAATCTGCAAAATAGGCTTAAAGATGGATCAATATCGCTCTAACCATAACGAGCTATGCAAAACTCGAGAGAGGTTTTTTTTCTTTGGCATGTTATGAACAAAAACCTCCTCCATTTTTCCAAAATACCTTCCCATTTTCTGAGAATCCAAGTTTTAAGTTGATCACTCAAAATTTTGCAAAAGCATTGCGCACTCTGAGCAGAAGTGTAGCGCCTAGTTTGAGAGGGAGTTTGGAGGCCTTCCCAGAGGATTTTTAGGTTGAAAGTGGTATTTTTGGAAATATTGGGATGTTTGCCACATCAAGAATCGCAAATCCCTCCTGGGATGCAGGTGTATCCAGTTGATATGGGGAATCGCAGTGGTTTAGCTGGCGCGTGGCAAGGCCACATGGCCGCCGGCCACCTACATTCAATTCACCCCGGATGCATTAATATCATGGTTCATCACCCAACTCGGCATTCAAGCCGGTGGGGAAGACGAGGCCGCCACCATAACTCGACGCCGTCCTCCAGCTACAGACGCATTCTCGCCTTCTCGATGCTTCATCGTTGGGCTCTGCATTTTATTTGGTTTATCACTATGCATAAATTCATCGCTCTGCTCAGCTCTGGCTGTCCTCCGGAGGCTAAGATTGCCAGTTCTCACACTGCTCTGAGTCGGAGGTGCAATCTCCACTGCTGTGTGGAATTCACTCCTGGCTTTCATCACTGCCAAAGATCTTTGTGCCCCTGGCTTCTTGCAGGTCCGCCTCAGCATTCTCCGCCTGGTCTGTCTTTGCCTTTTCCGCCTTCCACTCTGCATTTTTCTCCGACTCATCTGCATTCTCCCAGTAAGGATATTCCTCGGCTTCGGCACAGGCTCAGATGCCGCAGAGGCAGCACTCGAGCCAGGCCTGCCTCTAGGCATCGCTCCCCCTCCAGCCCTTCGAATTCGTCGGCTTCAGACTCACCTCCTCACGCTTCTCCTAGAGCCCCTAACAGGTGCAAAACTTTGCATGGCCCCTCCACGCTGGTCAGTCACCCGCCCTCTCCTCCGCGCGCTGCTTTCATCCCTCCGCCTCCCACCGACCCACGCAGTGTTAAGTCTTCTCATCTGGTCAACCCGTCCACGGCTTTGTTTCACTTCCCCTACCTCACTTCTCAGCCTTTGGTGGTGGCGACGATCACTGTGACTTTCAAGGAACTCCCTCAATTCGGCTCGATGACCCTGCCTCCTGCGCATCCGGGAATTCAGCTCCACACCCCTGGGTCTGACTAGGCTATCCATATTGATTCACAGAACCGCTTACACGATGCTGAGGGAGGCAAGCATGGCGGTGGCAGTTCCAGTTTCAAAGGCACGTCACCGGACCAGCACGAAGCAGGTGTGGCAGCGAATCCCACCCAGGATGATGAGGATTATGGCTATGGATGCAGAATCGAAGAAGAACCCCCCTCCGATGATTATGGTGTTTAGGACTTTCAGATTTTTTGTATCTTTCAGGTCAGAATTTTTGTTTGGATGGAGTCTTCAGAATTCCTGGCCTGCCGGCTTGACAAAACACTGTTACAGTCCTATGTCTATGTTTAATGATGGTACATACTGCTACAATTTTCAGGTTTTTTGCTTAATGTTGGTTTCCTCCTTAGAGGCAGCAATTAAACTTATATCACGCTGGTTTCCCCCTGTGGGCAGCGCTTTTCTGATATTTTTCTGAACTCGTCATGCCTTTGAAGGCAAACCCCTGTATGTACCATATTTTCTTACAGTAATAGAAGCTAGTCTTATTTAGAAAAAAAAAAAAAGAGCTCAATCCTTGCTCCAAAACACCGAAGAAAATTTGATGTGAAGACAACCTGTCCAAACATGGAGAAAATGACCTGGAGCAACTGTATTTTGATCATTTCTCTCAAACCGTAACACCTATGTATAAACTAAAGGGAGTTTTTGTTCTTTGGCCTATGATTGACAAAAACCTCTTTCATGTTTGTAAAATTCATCACCATTACTTCAGAAACTGATTTTGAAGCTAAATTGTCCCCCTGTGCAATGTAAACCCTGGCTTCATCACGAAGCTCTAAAAATGATGCCATGGGTCTGAGTTGGCATAGACCTGGAATGGTGACCTCCCTTATGGACCTTCTTATCACCCTCCATGATGTTTTTCAACAAGGAAAGCCTTAGCTTGACGTAGTGGATAGGGAAGGTGGAAAATTAGAAAAACAGGGGATAGTGGTAGAGTGGTTTTAGGGACATAAATGAAGTAGAAGGATGTTAGGGAAAAATCCCTAAAAATTTGGGGAGGTAGGGTCATGAGTTGGCTACAGGATGCAAGTGGAATTTTTGGTAATGGGCATGTGAAAGGTGCCCAAAAGGTCAGAACACAGGGCTTCATTAGTTTTTCTGCCAAAATGTAGTGAAAATAGGGTTTTAATGAAATTGATGGAAAAGAGGGTTATGAGTGATAGGAGATGTTAGGGTATGGTGTATGAAGGTCATATGAAGGTTGTAGATGGTTAGGTTAGGCTTTTATCTGCTAAAACAAACAAAAGATGAAAAACACCAAAACGTAGTGGAGGTAACCTAATGAAGGAAACCACTCATTTGCTGATGAATTTTGAGTTGAGGTATGGAGGGTGCCCACTTACTGTTTAGGAAGCATATGAACCTTTGTGCAGTGGGTTTGAACCCTGGAGAACTGATTTGGAGCTCAAACACCAAAAGCGCAACACCTGCGCAGAAGCGTAGCACAAGTAGTGTTAGCGCAAATTTGCTTATTTTTCTTCAAACCATGGAAGCTGTGGAGTATGATGGTGAGAAGAGAGGAGCTCTTTACTTATTTCCCTATCTTTGCTAACTCCCTATGCAAATGACTTGTATGGTGAAAATGAGATTTTGTTCGCTTTCTTTTATGACATAATTGACTCTTATGGTGGCGAAACAAATGAGACCTAGACTCTGACCTAAATGAAGGTGTGGTGAATGACATCAGACCCTAGATGATTGATGGATGACATGACCTATGAAATAATGATGACCATAAATGGAGTGAAGGGAGTAGCATTTCAGACCTAAACATATTCAGTGAACAAAATTTTATTTGAAAACTGACTTGAAACATGAAATTTTGACCTAAGACCACTACTAAGTAAACCTGAAAGAGTACATTTGATCACTGAACATTTGGACACTAATAGGAGGAACTAGTGGGAGGTCCAGTAGTGAGGTGTGTACTCAATTATCAACCAACTAACTGATAAATCAGCCATAATTAAGTCATGCGTGCATAAAATATGAGTTACCAGTTGAGATTGGAGTTCAAGGGCAGTGTACTATCAGTTGTATAATTATCCAAGCTGTACAGGTGGTGCATGCGGTTAGAGAAGGGCCTATAGGGATTGCCCAGTTCAGGATGGGGATTTCCCTAATTAATAGGGGGCTAATTCCTTAAGAAACAGCGCAAGGAAATAGGAGCTTGGCAAGCAACAAAATTGGCTAAGTATTAACCAGAGTCAGCTTGTGAGGCAGTGAGATAGATTATACTTGTACAGAGATTGTTCAGGCTTGAACAAGTATTATACTTCTTCTCTATTTTCTGATTAATGCAATAAAATAGGAAGGGGTTTTCGACGGTGGCTTTCCCTAGATATATCCTCGTGTATGTGTGTTAATTTAATCATGTCGTATGTGTTTGATAATGGTCCACTTCTCTAATTGACAGATTGCAGCTGCAAATGAGTAGAGTAGATTTGAGTATTATGTTTTGAGACATTACATGAGCGGTATTGAATCTACAATTAATTTCATAGTGGCGAGCTAGGAATTCCTGATGAAGAAGAGAATTCGAAGTTATCTTTGCGAGGAGGAACGAGTTTGCGGATCTATTCTTCGCTAGCGAATGGCATTCTATGGTCTAAGGCTCAAGTATGCCCTTGAGGTAGCTCGAATTATATTGTAGGGAAGGACTATGGGAAAACGGTCATGAAGGTAATGGGTTGAAGGAATTCATTAATAATGATGTCCGAAGGCAGCACCGGCTGTATGCCCGAGGATCGACGTGGAAGAAGACAAGGATCTAGCACCGACTTATGCCCATTAGTTCTTTGTAATGTTTCCAAGGATACAGAAAGGAAAATCTGAAACAGAGCAAGCTGAGTTGGGCATATTTGTGGGGTACACTGATACACGTCACAACTATCGGGTGTACCTTCCATCTCACAGGATGACAGTTGTTTGTAAAGATGTGAAGTTCGATGTAGAGAAGGCCATGAGATGTTCCCTAGAGAGGGAGCTTCAATTACATGTAGATGAGGAGCTTTTGGCTCCCTAGGAAGAACCTCAAGATGTGGTGGAGCAGCCACAAGCAGAAGAGCAGAGAGTGGAAGCAGCCACTCATGTAGAGACATCTAGAGATTGAAGGAAGCGCACCAGGGAAGCTGACAGATTATTGCATGATGCTAGAGAGAATGTGGGAGCACCTACATCACAGCGCGAGCAAAGGAGAGATCATAGAATCGGTACACTGGGTACATGGCTGCGATGAGTGAGCTGGTTGAGACAAAACTGTTCTCATTCGAGGGCGGTAAGGCTTGATGTGGGTTGATGCCCAGCAAGTTGAAGTGTCCGATTTTTTGAAATTTGAATCTAAGTTATAGAAATCCTATTGCGGAAATCTGATTTGCATTTTTCTCTTGTCTTGTCAAATTACAAGTTGTTTTTGAGTATTCAGTAAAAATACTAATGCAAATACACTGTAGCCTACACAATTACACAGATCAAGTACTGAAAAGTAAGAAAAGCATTCAAACAAAGGACACCCGTATTTTTCGGACAAATGTCCCCAGAAAAAACCAATGTGGGAAAACCGGTGCAGCAAATCTGACGGTTTATATTATTAAGCAACAGTATTCTAAGTACATCTAGGGTGCCAAAATCCGGCTCACCCAACAGAGAAATCCTTGGGAGACAGAAATAAATCGTGAGTTTTACCTCACTATGCAAGTCCAGGCTGATCCGGATCAGAACAGGCAAAGCACCAGCTGCCTTTGTGTGCAGTAGATGTGTAGGCCTGTGTGGGTTTGGCTGAGGACTGCATCACCCCTTCTCTGCACTGATCTACCTCTCAGAAACTGAATTTCAGCCCTCCCAGCTCATAAACCCCAGTCTCTAGCTAAATCTGGACTGTCTCTCAGAATCACTACGTAGCCCCTACGTAAGCCCTGCGTGGGCCTATGTCACCCTCTCTGTGGTCTGCGTCACCTCCTCTGGTGGCCACGCTGGTCCCTTTGCTGCTTCTGTTGCCCTTACTCTGCTACGTACTCTTGGTCCTCCGACCAATTACTGCATATGCCCCTCACTACTTTGAATCACTCAGATCTGATATTCGTCCGAGCACTGCTCTGTCAGAAGAATTCAATCTCTTATACTCACTGTGTGTGTTCTCCAACTGACCCCAAGTCTTTCCTTTATACTTTTCTTGTTGATGAATCAATGGCTGTGATCTAATCTCTAATCCACAACTAAGATTAGAAAAGACTTGATCTTCGTCACTTAGAACATTCTCACCCACATGTTAAATTAATTCACTTTAATTATTTAATTTCCCTAAGTTTATACTTAGAGTCCCCATTAAAATAATTAATTATTTGAATAACTTAAGCTCCGGGTGGAATTTCTCCAAACGATTTATGGGTCTTGGAGATCTCATGTGTTCTAGCCCCTCCACAAGTTTCGGAGCTAGAGCACATCCGATGCTACCCAAAAAAAATCAAGAAGAGAAATATGATTCCATAGTCAGAAGCAGTGTTTGGGAAGTGTTCCCAATACCAGAGAACAAGTCAGTGGTAGGTTCGAGGTGGATCTACAAGGTGAAGCAAGCAGCAAACAGAAGCATTGAGAAACAAAAGGCCAAATTTGTGGCCAATTGATTCTCTTAGGCGGAGGGAATTGATTACGAGGAGACCTTTCCTCTAGTAGCAAGGTACTCTTCTATAAGATCAATTCTAGAACTTGTAGTGCAGATGGGATGGAAGATCCATCAAATGGATGTGAGGGCAACATTCCTCAATGGATTGATTGAGAAGGAGGTGTACATTGAACAACCAGAAGGATTAAAGACCTTCGACAGAGAGTCGCATGTGTGCAGACTCAAGCAAGCGTTGAATGGATTGAAACAAGCACCTCATGCTTAGTACACCAGGATCGACAACTATTTCACCAGATTGGACTTCACCAAAAGTGAAGCAGATGCAAACCTTTCCCATATTGTTGCTGAAAATAAATTGTGATTATAGTATTATATGTCGATGATTTTATTTTAACCGGTGATGAAAAGTTGATCAAAACTTGCAAAGAGGATCTTGCAAGAGAATTCGAGATGAAGGACATGGGACTCATGCATTATTTCCTCAGTTTGGAAGTATGGCAAGGAAATGGGGAACTGTTTGTATATCAGGGCAAGTATGCCAACGAGATGTTGAAGAAGTTCTGCATGGAGAATAGTAAGCCCATGAACACTCCTCTAGCAGGCAGTTGGAGGAAAGAGGATGCCACTTCAGGTGAGAAGGTGGAGGCCACTATTTACAGGTAGCTTGTGGGTTCACTTATGTACTTGCCACTTGGTGAACACACGACCAGACATTTGTTATGTAATTAAACAACTTAGTCAAGCAATGGTTAAGCCAACCAAACTGTATTGGAAGGAGGCCAAACATGTGTGGAGATACATCATAGGCACTACTCAGTATGGTCTTTGGTATAAACGAACAAAGGGAGTGAAGTTTCAAGGCTTCCCAGATGCAGATTGGGAGGGTAGTCCATCAGATTGAAAGATCACTTCAAGAGGAGTCTTCAGTATTGGGTTAGCAAACGTTTCTTGGTACATCAGGAAGTAGAGATTAGTTGCATTCAATTCAATATGTGAAATTTTTAAGACTAGAAATTATTACTGCATTACTCGGTTTATTTCTCCTACTTATGAGATAAGTTATTTACAGATGCATCAGTAAATTCTGAAATAAACACATTTGCAAATATTCACTTTTATCAAAAGCATAAGATCAGAAAATTACACAAGCAGCACAATAGAAACAACCATATGAACACAGTTATTTTTGGACAATTATCCCCGTAAAAACCCAATGTGGGAAAACCGGTGCAGCTAATGAGGGTTTTGTATTTATCTTCAGAAATGGAAAGTACATTTACAAGAGTCCGATGAGCAGAGTAAAATTAGCATACACATGGCTGAATTTTCTGGAACCTCCTAGAAGAATTTCAGACCCTTGAGGTGACCTCCTTCACCCTCTGCGTCATTCAGCGTGAGAGCTCTGCGCAGTCTCTCCCTGGACTGCATAACTCTGCGTGGAGGGGGTCTTGTTGCCGATCAACTCACCCTTCCCTTCATCCTTTTGACTTCTGCTTCTCTGATAACTGGCTCCTCCCTCCTCTTTCTGCTTCTACAACCCTGCCTCTACAAACTCACCCTCTAAAATCGAATTCTCTTGGTTCAGAATCAATTTCCTTCAGGTACTGAGAATGTCCCCAGCTTGATTTCCAAATGGCCCTCAAGTCTCTTCTTATAGTCTTCTCGCTGATGAATCAACGACCAAGATTAAATCGTTAATCAATGGCTCAAATTAAAAAATGACTTGATCTTCGTTTTCTAAAAGATTCACACTCTGCTCTATTAATACCCTTTAATTATTTAATTTTCCTAAGTTAAAACTTAGGGTCTGCATTAAAATAATTAATTATTTTGATAAAGTCATATCCGAGTGGAATTTCCACAAACGATTTATGGGTTCTTTGGATAACTGTTGTCCAAGCCTCTCTACCAAAAATGAGACTTAGAACACTTCCCGATGCTATAAAAATCGACACTCCCTCTTAGCGAGCAAAGTGTTCAAGCAAGATACCACTGCATTGCTCTGACTCTATAACATCTGTTGCATTGATGTTTTCTTGGCTACTACCCATCATCTCTGCATTGTTGCCTCCTATACTGCTGCCTTGTGACACTGCCTCTGTCACTGTCTCATCTGTACTGCAACTCCCTCTGTTTCTAAAGACCACCCTTCCCTCTAATGGAAAGGGTTCTCGACCATCGCCATCTTCTCTCCGAAGTAAGTGAACTTAATCTTACTCAAAGCCTTCGTGAGGATATCTGCCACCTGTTCCCCTGTCGGAGTGTATCGCAACTGTAGTGCTCCTCTTTGGACATGGTCCCTGATGAAGTGGCACTGAATGTCAATGTGTTTCGACTGGTCATGAAACACAGGATTTTCAGAGAGCTTAATGCAACTCTGATTATCGCACATAATCTCGGTCGGTTCCATCCGCTTCTTGAGCAAGTTCAAGAGTAACTTGCGGAGCCATATGGCCTCGCACGAAGCTATGCTTGCTACCATGTACTCTACCTCGGCTAAACTTAGTGCTACAGACTTTTGTTTTCTGCTGCACCAGGAGGTCATTCCTGATCTGAGACTGAAACAGTACCCACTGGTACTTTTCCAATCCACTGTGCTTCCAACCTAGTCTGCATCTATGAACCCACTCAACTAGACCTCATTCCCCTCAGTGTACTTCAACCCATACTCGATCGTCCCTCTCAGATATCTGAGAACATGTTTGACTGTTGCCTAGTGAGCCCTCCTTGGTTCCACCATGAACTAACTGAGGGTATTCACTGCATAACAGATGTCTGGTCTAGTATTGACCAAATACATCAATGATTCGATGAGCTGCTTATACAAGGTGGGATCAGCCTCATCATCTTTCGTTGTTTCTATCTTCTTCCAGTTAGTAATCATTGGCGTGGCCATGGGTCTACAGTCTTCCATCTGAAATCTCTTCAGGATTTTTGTCATGTATCTTCCTTGCCCCAGGGAGATTCCCCCTTTCTACTGCCAGACTTCTAATCCAAAAAAATAGTATCCGCTTGGTCAAGTAAATGTCAAATTTTACAAATCATTCTCCTCGCAACTTCGACACTTTTGGATGAACCTACGTAAACATATCATCCACATAGTACGATAATAAGCGACTCATCTCCTACTCTCAAGTAGTAGAGGTTGGGGTCTGCGTCACTCTTGACGAACCCCATTTTCTGCAAGTAGCTGTCAATTCGCCCATACCATGCCCTGGGGGCTTGTTTTAAACCATATAAGGCTTTCTTAGGCCTGCAAACATGAGTCTTTTGCTCATGTGTCTCGAAGCCCTTTGGCTGTTCTATGTACACTTCCTCCTCTATCACCCCTTTCAAAAACACTGTCTTGACATCCATTTGGTGAATCTCCCATCCCATTTGCGCAGCTAGAGAGATGACGAATCTGATAGAAGTGTAGTGAGCTACAGGGGCGAATGTTTCCTCATAATCAATGCCTTCCTTCTGTGCACACCTCTTAGCTACAAATCTTGCCTTGAACTTCTCTATGCTGCCATCTTCAGCATATTTGATCTTGTAGATCCAGCTGGATCCCACAACTGATCTGTCATGTGGTCTAGGGACTACTTCCCAGTCATCATTTGTCATGATGGAGCGATACTCCTCCACCATGGCATCCACCCACACTTGATGCTAAGCTGCTTCTCGAAAGGTGGACGGTTCACTGACTTGAGCTACCAGTGCCTGATATCTTTCTGGTTGCTTCCTTTTCCTCTTTCCTTCTCTTGGGGCTCCAACAAATTCTTCTACATCCTTAAGAATTTGTTGAAGTTCTCTGCTCGGTCTCCCATCAGTGGTGGGCGATCTCACCTGCTCTCCTTCCTATTCTTCTTCGGAGGAGCTCTCCTCATAATCCTTGTGCCTTGGAGAGGCACTTGAATCATCCTCTATAGGCAGTTGAGGCTGTATTAGTGGTTCCTCCTCAATCTGCGTATCTGTGGCCATTTCCCGAGATTTCCCGAAGGCTCTCTCCTCAAGGAATTTTACATCCCTTCTTACCATGATTTGCATGCTCTCTGGAATATAGATGCGATACACTTTTGCATTCTCACTACAGCCCATAAGGAAACCCTTTTCTACAGTTTGATCCAACTTCTTCCTCTTTTCATCTATAACGTGGCAGTACACCATGCTGCCGAATATCCTGATGTGGCTCACATCTGGCTCACTACTTGTGAACACACTCTCGGGAGTCACCTTCCCCAAGGCTCTATGGGGAACTTTGTTCTGGATATATATTGTTTTGTTGTAGGTCTCTGCCCATAAGAATTTGGGCATATCTTGGTCGTACAACATTGCCCTTACAACCTCTGTTATGGTCCGATTCTTCCATTTTGCAACTCAATTTTGCTCTAGATTGTATGGAGCTGTCCGTTCTCTCTTGATGCCTTCCCTTGCACAGAAATTTGTGAAGTCCTTTTCGATATATTCTCCACCGTTATCTGATCGCAGCTTCTTGATCTTCTTTCCTGTAGAGTTTTCCACCAAGGCTTTGAAATCATTGAATCGATCAAAGACTTCATCTTTGGTTTTCAGAAAATATATCCAAGTTTTTTTGGAATGATCATCAATGAAGATAGCAAAATACTTTGCACCACCGAGAGCTGTTGTGGACATTGGACTGCAAATGTTCTAGTGTATTAACTCCAATACATTCTTGTCTCTGCCGCTGCTTCTTGGAAATGCTACCTTAGCGCACTTCCCTAATACGCACCCCTTGCAAACTTCATCTTTCTTCGTGTTGAGTTCAGGAGCCCCTATGACAGTATTTTTGAGAATTCCCAAGGCTCCATGATGTAGATGCCCCATCCTTTTGTGCCATAACTCATTCAGATCATTGTCGTCTGTACTGCCAATCAGGGCCATCGGAGATTCAAGCTAGAGTTTGTATAGCTTGTGACTCCTTACTCCAATTTGTGCCTTTTTGCTCCTGCTAGGGTGTTTGACATACACCTTATCTCTAATAAAGTATACGTCATAGCCCTTGTTCTATAGTTGAGACACTGAGAGTAAATTCATCCCCAACCCTGGTACAAGGAGAACATTCGTGGCTCGAATGTTGTTACCATCTTCGGTCTGAAATGTTATGGTACCTTTCCCAATGGGGGTACATTTTGCCTTGTTTCCCATAGTTATCTGGAAATTCATCTGTTCTTCTTGGTAGCTCGAAAAACATTCTCGAACCCTCGTCATGTGAGCAGATGCTCCACTATCAATATACCAAACACTTGGAGGAGCTATGCTCGACACACAAGCAAGATCCTCCTTTAGTCTGGATGCTAGCACTTTCATGTGGTGTTCGCTTTGCATTTCTGCTTGCTCTAGGGGACTGCGTGAACCATTCCGGATGATGGATCTTTGGTCCATGGCAGATCCTCCCTTTTTGTGTTTAGCCCTTTGCTCTGATACCATGTGAAATTTTCAAGACTGAAAATTATTACTGCAATACTCAGTTTATTTCTCCTACTTATGAGATAAGTTATTTACAGATGCTTCAGTAAATTATGAAATAAACACATTTGTAGATCTTCACTTTAATCAAGAGCATAAGAACAGAAAGAAAATTACATAAGTAGCACAATAGAAACAACCATATGAACACAATTATTTTTGGACAATTGTCCTTGGAAAAACCCAATGTGGGAAAACCGGTGCAGCAGATGAGGGTTTTGTATTTATCTTAAAAAATGGAAAGCACATTTACAAGAGTCTGATGAGCAGATAAAAATTACCATACATCTGGCTGAATTTTTTGGAACCTCCAGAAGAATTTCAGACCCTCGGGTGACCTCCTTCACCCTCTACGTCATCCAGCGTGAGAGCTCTACGCAGTCTCTCCCTGGACTGTGTAACTTTGTGTGGAGGGGGTCTTGCTGCCGATCAACTCACCCTTCCCTTCATCCTCCAGACTTCTGCTTCTTCGATAATTGAATCTTCTCTCCTCCTCCTGTTTTTGCAATCCTGCCTCTACAATCTCACCCACTGAAATCGAATTCTCTTGCTTCAGAATCGATTTCCTTCGGGTACTGAGAGTGTCCCTCGGCTTGATTTCCAAATGGCCTTCAAGTCTCTTCTTATAGTCTTTTCTCTGATGAATCAATGACCAAGATTATATTGTTAATCAATGGCTCAGATTAAAAGATGACTTGATCTTCGTTTTCTAGAAGATTCACACTCTGCTCTATTAATACCCTTTAATTATTTAATTTCCGTAAGTTTAAACTTAGGGTCTGCATTAAAATAAATAATTATTTTAATAAAGTCATATCTATAGAAATTTCTATTTTCCCACCCCGGTTTTCAGTTTCACCTTATTTCTCCAAACAGTTAAATGTCCTTTCCCATAGCCTTACATTCAACAAGCTGGAAAATAAATATTTTCTGAAAACACAAATTCTGGAAAATTTTCACAGTGCTGGAAATTGCAGAAATAAAAATCAGCAGACTAAAACAGCCACACAAAACATTTTAACATAGTGATTTTTGGTCAACATGACCCTGGAAAAACCCCCTACAACTCTTGGGGAAAACCAGTTCGAAAGCTTCTCTTTATTTTCTGAATATTTCTTTTACAGTGATGCAGAAATTTACACAGCAAAAAAAATTACAACAACTTCGAAACAGAACTTATCTCGAAAATTGTGCCAAACTCCACCTCGGTTTCCGTGCCCACAAAACAGAAAAATTACAGCATAAATTACAGCCTTCAAAACTGTACGAACAACCTCGAAAACAGTGTCGAAATGGCTGTACGGCCTCCCTCAAAATCTGCAGTTTTCTCTCCTCGAAATTTGTGCCCACTTGCCTCAAACTTCGTGCTCTGCACTGCTGTACAGATTTGCTGAAAGTTAGTGCTGCTGCCCTCCTTCTTCTCACTGCTCAGAAAATTCTCTTCAGCCTTCTCCTTCTCCTTCTCTCAATCTGCGCATGAAAGAATTAATGAATGAATGACCTTTTCTCTCCTTTTCCTCCTTTAATAGAACTCTAAGTGACTTTTGAGTTATCCCCAAATCCAATGGCTGAAATAGCTTTAGATCTAGGGCTGAGATTAAATGCTCTTTTAAATCTCACTTTCTATTTTTTAATTCACCCCACTTTAATAAAGACCCACTTAGTCATTTATTTCCAAAGTCACTTTTCCTTTCTAATTTTACATCAACTTTATTAAAGTCACTTTAAAATTAGACTTTAGTAACTTTTTCACTTAAAGTCACTTTTAAATTAGATTTTACTTTATAACTTTATAAAGCCACTTTAGGAGAAAAATTAAATTCTTTTGGACACTTTTCCCTAGGCCAAAGCTCAGAGCCTTAGGGAATCACCTGTCCTCCGATAACCAAATTTCAACACTCCCTCTTACCCAAGAAGGTGTTCCTCACCACACCCATCTTATCTCTGAAGTAGACATGCTTGCCCCGTGGTAAGGCTTTGGTAAGAATATCTGCAACCTGCGCATCAGTGGGAATATATTTGAGCTTCACAGCTCCCTTCTGCACATAGTCTCTGATGAAGTGATATCTGATGCCAATATGCTTTGACCGATCATGAAATACTGGATTCTCCGTGAGTTTAATGCAACTTTGATTATCACAGTAAATCACTGAAGGTATCAACGGCTGACCAAATAAGCCAAACAACATCTTGCGAAGCTAGATGGCCTCACAACTAGCTAGACTGACTGCCATATACTCTGCTTTCGCTGAACTCAATGCTACTGACTGTTGCTTCCGGCTGAACCACGACACCACTGTCGAACCCAACCCAAAACAACATCTTGAAGTGCTCTTCCTATTAGAAGCACAACCTGCCCAATTAGAATCAGTGTAACCTGCCAATCTCACTCCATCCCCCTGCCTATAATCCAGACCATACTCCACTGGCCCCTGCAAGTATCGCAAAATGTGTTTTGCAGCAATCTAGTGAACCTTCCTAGGCTCACACATAAACTGACTCATCGTGTTGACTGCAAAACATATATATGGTCTGGTGTTGACCAAATACATCAAGGAACCAATCAACTGTCTGTACAATGTGGTATCCACCAACTCGGAATCCGAAGCATGAAGCTTCTTCTAGTTGGTGATCATTCGTGTCGACATGGGTCTACAATCTTCCATGTGGAATCTGCCAAGGATGTCCACAATATACTTCCCCTGCCCCAGGAAGAAATGCCCCTCCTCTTGCCACACCTCCAAACCCAAAAAGTAATGCATCAAGCTGATGTCCTTCATCTCAAACTCCAACGCAAGATCTCTCTTGCAGTGCTCTATGAGTCTCTCTGCACTCGTAATGACCAAGTCATCCACATACAACACCAGAATGAGAGGCTCCTCACCTGTCACAATGAAGTATAAGTTCGGATCTGCCTCACTCTTTGTGAAACCCATCTCTTGCAAGTATGTATCTATCCTGGAGTACCAAGCTCTGGGAGCTTGCTTCAGGCCATAAAGGGCCTTCTTCAGTCTGCACACATGGGACTCCTTCCCATGCACCTCAAAGCCCTGTGGCTGCTCAATGTACACCTCCTCCTGTATGAAGCCATTGAGAAATGCGGTCTTCACATCCATCTGGTGGATCTTCCAACCCATCTCTGCTGCTATCGATATAATGGAGCGAATCGAAGTATATCGAGCCACGGGAGCGAAGGTCTCCTCATAATCAACTCCCTCTACCTGGGAGAACCCTCTAGCCACAAACCTCGCTTTGAATTTATCAATGCTGCCATCTGCAGCATGCTTTACCTTGTAAAGCCATCTAGAAGTAACCACGGATTTGCCCTCAGGCCTCGACACCACCTCCCAAACATCATTCTTCATGATAGAAGAATACTCCTCCTGCATGGCCTCTCTCCAGACCTGCTGGCTAGCTGCCTCCTCATAGCTAGAAGGCTCAGAGTTAAGGATGTTGGCAACTATTTCCATATAGCTACAAAACCTCTCAGGTGGTTTGCTCTCTCTGATCGGCCTCTTAGGCGCAGCAACAGATGTGGCCTCTCTCAAGGTATCCTGAAGCCACTTGGGCTTCCTCTTCCTTGAGCACACCTCTCCCACTGGAGAATGAAACTCCTCCTCATCAGAAGTCTGAACTCCTGACTGTCTGTCTACTGTCCTCCTGCCTGAACCTGAACCTGTAGACGTTGAAGTATCGTGTGAACTGTCCATCAGTGGACTCCCTAGTGAACTGCTCTGCATGCTGCCCGAAGCACCACCCCTCTGACTCTGCGAGCCACTGCTCACTGACGAACCAGACATCGTCAAAGATGTACCTCCGGATCCTCCTAATCCCTGCCCACTGGATCTCTGTAACTGACTCAACTGCTGTTGAGGGTCTGGCTAATCCAGATACTCTAACTCCCATGACCTCCTGAAAGCTCGGTCCTCCTCGAATCTCACATCCCGCCTGATAACAACTTTCCTCGAAGCAGGAATATAGACCCGAAAGGCTTTCGAGGTCTCACTATAGCCCACAAAGATACCCTTCTCTGCGGTGGGCTCTAGCTTGGTCCTCTTCTCCTTGGGTACGTAGGAGTATGCAATACACCCAAAGATACGAAGATGACCAACATCAGGCTTCTTCCCAGAAAAAGCCTCCTCCGGAGTCACATGCCCCAAGGCATGATGCAGACTCCTGTTCTGCAAATATATAGCAATGTTGCAGGCCTCTACCCACAAAAACAATGGTAACCCCTGATCGTGTAACATGGCTTTGGCAGCCCCAACGATGGATCTGTTCTTCCTCTCCACAACCCCATTCTACTGGGGGTTGTAAGGAACTGTGAACTCCCTCCTAATGCCTGCCTCCGCACAATACTCAACAAACTCACCAAGGGTGTACTCTCCTCCATTGTCCGACCTCAGGGACTTGATCTTCCGACTTGTCTGAGTCTCCACAAGAGCTCTGAACTCCTGAAACCGCTTGAAGACCTCACTCTTGGTCTTCAAGAAATAAATCCAGGTCCTCCTAGAGTGATCATCAATGAATAGAACATAATACTCATATCCACTCAAGGAAACATGAGACATCCGACCGCTTACTTCAGAATGAATCAAATCAAGTATCCCAGTTGCTCTGCTATCAGTGCGAGGAAAAGGGGATTTGGCAAACTTGCTCATCGCACATCCTCTGCAAGTATCAAAGTGATTAGTACTGAAATCTGGCACACCTGTAGTGATCTCCCGCAAAGTCCTCAAGGCTCCATGATACATGTGCCCCATCCTGCGGTGCCAAATCTCACACAGCTCAGAACTGCTAGCTCTGCTGTCAGTGCTACTGCTCAATGCCAAAAGGGACTGAAATGAAAACTTGTACACCTTTGCATGGCGTACACCTATCACTCTAGCTGAATCAGCTGGAGTGCCCCTGGGATACATCAACACCTGTCCTCCCCTGAATAGTATCTCATATCCTCTGTCCTCCAAAGCTGAGACGGATATGAGGTTCTTCTTCATCCCTGGCACATAAAGAACATCTGACACCTTCAAGGGAGGTTTGGGTTCCCTATCAAATGTCAGTGTCCCCACACCGACTGCTCTAACAACTCTGTCATCACCGAGTACTACCTCTATATTAGTGCCGCTCTCTGAAAGCTCTGAGAAGTACTCACGAACTCCTGTCATATGACATGAAGCCCCACTGTCCACATACCAGATACCCGAAGATGCTCCGCTAGTCGAGGGAAATGCATGCTCCCTCTGAACCTCCGTGGCAGGTGATCCTGCACTAGTGGACTCACAAGCACTGAACCCAAACTCTCGGTCAAATCTATCTGAAAAGTCCTCAATCTCTGCTGATGCTGCCATGGTCTGGTTCTTCCCCTTCTTCTTCTTCTCCGGACACACGACTGCATAGTGTCCCATCTTCTGACAACTCCAACACTTCACTTTGGAGTAGTCCTTCTGCGTGTTCTCCTGTTTACCTTTGCCTTTGCCTTTGCCCCCACCACCACTTGTGGAAGCATGCTTCTTGCCTTTGCCTCTCTTGCCTCCGGCCAACAATGCTACATCCTCATCCTGCTCAACTGGCTTGGCTGCCCCAAGCTGACTCTTCCTGATCTCTGTTTGAATGCAATCATCCCAAAACCTCTCCCATGTGGGAAGGGTCTCACGTGCACAAACTCGATCAGCAAAATTCAGCCATGAAGTAGGAAGGCCATTCACTGCAATCCGCACCATCTCAGTGTTTGGAATGACCTCTCCAATTGCTGCCAATGCATCTCTCACATTAGTTATCTTTGTGAGATAACCAGTTGCACTATCATTCTTCCCCATCTTAATGGTCTTCAGCGTCTCCCTTAGGACCATTTTCCTGTTCTCATTAGTACTCTGGTAGAGATTGGTCAAGGCAGACCACATCTCATGAGCATTTCTCTTTCCTCTCACATGAGGAATCACATGGTCTTTAATACCATCCAGAATCAACCTTTTTCCCTTGTTATTCTTTTTATTAAATGCTGTCAACTGAACAACATCAATAGGCACATTAACAGGCTGCTGCTGGGTATGAACCATGATATCCCAGACGTCTCCCTCCTCAAAGATGCTCTGCATTCTTTCTTTCCAAACGCTGTAATTATACACTGTAATTACTATGCCCATCCAACCTATCTTCCACCCTCAATCCCAATGACATCCTTGCTGTTCTAAAAACTGAAAATAACACTGCTGTAGTAAAGATAAAATTTCTGTGTGAGAAAAATCAGCTTGCTGGAATTTTCTGAGTGAAAAATCAACAATCTGTAATTTTTCTCTTTGCTGTCCCAAACTGCACTTTTAGCACCCAAGCTCTGATACCATGTAGAAATTTCTATTTTCCCACCCCGGTTTTCAGTTTCACCTTATTTCTCAAAATAGTTAAATGCCCTTTCCCATAGCCTTACATTCAACACGCTGGAAAATAAATATTTTCTGAAAACACAAATTCTGGAAAATTTTCACAGTGCTGGAAATTGCAGAAATAAAAATCAGCAGACTAAAACAGCCACACAAAACATTTTAACACAGTGATTTTTGGTCAACATGACCCTGGAAAAACCCCCTACAAATCTTGGGGAAAATTAGTTCGAAAGCTTCTCTTTATTTTCTGAATATTGCTTTTACAGTGATGCAGAAATTTACATAGCAAAAAAAATTACAGCAACTTCGAAACAGAACTTATCTCGAAAACCGTGCCAAACTCCACCTCGGTTTCCGTGCCCACAAAACAGAAAAATTACAGCAGAAATTACAGCCTTCAAAACTGTACGAACAACCTCGAAAACAGTGGCGGAATGGCTATACGGCCTTCCTCGAAATCTGTAGTTTTCTCTCCTCAAAATTCGTGCCCACTTGCCTCGAACTTCATGCTCTGCCCTGCTGTACGGATTTGCTGAAAGTTAGTGCTGCTGCCCTCCTTCTTCTCACTGCTCAGAAAATTCTCTTCAGCTTTCTCCTTCTCCTTCTCTCAATCTGCTCATGAAAGAATTAATGAATGAATGACCTTTTCTCTCATTTTCCTCCTTTAATAGAACTCTAAGTGACTTTTGGGTTATCCCCAAATCCAATGGCTGAAATAGCTTTAGATCTAGGGCTGAGATTAAATGCTCTTTTAAATCTCACTTTCTATTTTTTAATTCACCCCACTTTAATAACGACCCACTTAGTAATTTATTTCCAAAGTCACTTTTCCTTTCTAATTTTACATTAACTTTATTAAAGTCACTTTAAAATTAGACTTTAGTAACTTTTTCACTTAAAGTCACTTTTAAATTAGATTTTACTTTATAACTTTATAAAGCCACTTTAGGAGAAAAATTAAATTCTTTTGGACAATTTTCCCTAGGCCAAAGCATCAAAGCCTTAGTGAACCACCCGTCCTCCATAAGAATCAAATTTCAACACTATTAATACCCTTTAATTATTTAATTTCCCTAAGTTTAAACTTAGGGTTTGCATTAAAATAATTAATTATTTTAATAAAGTCATATCCGAGTGGAATTTCCACAAACTATTTATGGGTTCTCTAGATAACTATTGTCCAAGCCTCTCTACCAAAAATGAGACTTAGAACACTTCCCGATGCTATAAAAATCAACACAATAGAAGCAAGAAAGAACATGGATGCTAGTCAAGGGGCCTTGTGAAGATATCTGGTTGAGGAATATTCTTGTTGGGTTATTTGGTTAGATGATGGATCCTATTGTGATTTACAGTGATAATCAGAGTTGTATCAAAATATTTGAAAATCCAAATTTTCATGATCAATCCAATAACATCAACTTCTGGTATCACCATCTACGAGATTGGGTGCAGAGATGAATTATGTTGTTGGCGTACATTCCTACAGAGGAACAAGATGCAAATATTTTAACAAAGACATTGTCAAGAGGAAAATTTGAGTTCCATAGAGACATGATTGGGTTATATGATAATCCATTTATTGTTGGGAGGGAGTGTTGAAAATGACAACAAGAAAATCTTGATTTAATTTTCCCTTGAATTAAATTAGGAGAAAATTGTAATTCCACATCACAAGACAACACAAATGTGTTAAATAAGTTATTTTGACTTAGTTTTATTAGTTAATTTGATTTGAGGGCTTAACTTGAGTCATGTAGAGTGGTTCCTAAATTTTAGGAGCCTAGGTTGAGTTTAATTTGAGTTGTAATAATTTAATTCAGTTAAACTAAGTTAAAGTCAGTTAAACGAGTTCCAACTGTTGGAGGAACTAGTGGGAGGTATAGTAGTGGGTGTATACTCAGTGATCAAATAGTTAACTGATAAATCAACCATAATTAACTCATGCATGTGTGAAATACGATTTACCCATAATCTGAGATTAAAATGCAAGGTAGTGTACTATCGCTGTATAATCTTCCAAGTTGTACAGGGTATGGTCAAAGAAAAGGCCTCGTTATCTACTTGCCGCCCAAACCAACCTACAAGTCCATGGAAAAATCCTTCAACCCCACACAAAAGGTGGTTGGTGGCAAGGAACTCGCAGAAGGTTGTCACATTAATCCCACTCTCTCCGTTTTAGCTCTCTCCTAAGTTAGCTAAGGGGGGTGGTCCCTAAAATGAAGAAACTAAGTTAAAAGAATGTGAGGTTTTAGGAGAATGTTAAAGTAAAAATGGATTACTTTTAGAGATTTATGAGCATATATGAGAAACTTTGAAATAATAATGATAAAACCATACAACCGATGTAATGGTCTCAACCAATGTGAAAAACGGGTAATCCCGAAATGCAAACAAGAGGTTGTTAGCACAAGATATTTGCAAAATAAATGATTATGAGATGACCAAATCACAACATAGAAACATATCTTTCCATAATTAGAAACAACTTAATAATTCTAGATGCTAAATGTGAAATTAGACTTTGCAAATTTGGAAAGAAGACATCACAATACTTTCTTTTGGAATAAATTTTGCATAAAACCCCAAAATCATCAAGAGACAAATAAAAGGAAATGTGATGGAGAGTGTTATTGGATAATTTTATTAATTATCTCTACAACAAATATTTCAAATCAACTATTCAATCTCCATGTGGCCAACCCCGCTCCTAACCATAGCAATAAGTACCCATTCAACTAAGTTGTGAAGTGTTGATCTAATAAAACATTGTAACAAAGTAAAAATTGAAATTTCAGCTTGCATAATTAATCTATACGTAGAAGAATACCTCGAAAATCACACAAATTTACAAATCCCGGCTACCGCATTAGTCAGTACCTGTGATGTCGTACCGTAATGGGGACACGGACAATCAATCTTCTAATTTCAATCCAGACCACCCTGCATCGCAGGATGTCTCCTCTGCCCCCGTGCCCAGATTTCCAAGAACAAGAGACTCCTTCCCAAACCATTCAAGCTGACATTTCCTTCTCACTTAAGCAGAATTCGTTTCTTTTCCTCCAAAAACCTCCCCCTTTCTCCTCCATATCACCTCCTTTTTATAATCTCCCTCCACCGCCTCTTGCTTCCCCGAGGTCTTATCATTATTAATGGTGATATATTATGTATTTATGGTGGTATATTTTTTTTTTTATTATATTTGGATAGGAATATAATCTAAACAATCTTCCTCCACCGCCTCTAACCTCCCGAGGCCTTATCCATCCTTATGTTCACATTAAATGTTGTTAGGGTGGGTGATCCACATTAATGTGAGTACGTATACACATTTATAAAGGTGGGATTTTATTTAAGTACTTTTAATATAAATCTTTAATATTGCATACTCATTTTTAACTTAAAGATTTATTAACTTAAAGATTTAACTTTATTATTTCATTTCTTTTATTACCTTGTTTCATAAAATTTTATACTTAGTTGAACTTAATATAAATCTGAAATCTTAATATTAAGTTCCCAGTCTATGAAATCTTGATATTAGTAGGTAGGTGTACTAGTGCGATGTGGGCGGTATAGGCAAGTGTAGCTATCAAATGCCTATATCGTTCACATGCTAATATCGTTTTGTATATACTTGGGAATGGGTCGTCACATCGACCTCACCCTTGCCCAAATCATGTGGAACTCACAGTGAGGAGTCAATAACGGAGTAGAGGGTCCCTAAGAGGTCTATACAACCAATTTATGTTGGAGGTAAAGTTTTAGTGGGTTTTGGTATGAAAGCTATGTTGATTTATCCGAATTAAATAATACATGCAATGTTCCACGAGAGATAAAAATGAGATAATGCTCACCTGTAATAGTAAACCAAACTTGAGACAAAATGGAAATAGACTTATGTGTGTTGTAACATTAATAGGAAAGTGAAATGAAATAAGTTCTCCTTGATATACAATTGTTTTACTTGAAAGAAAATGCTACAATAGTTCCTCAAAATGTATAACTTGCATGGACTAAATAATTAAGCATAACCATGAAATTAATTAAAATTTGCCAACCATGTAAATTGCTCACACATAGGAAAGGAGATTTCCTCAAGTTTGAAGCCTTTGGAGATCATGCATGTAAGTTTAATTAAACACAAGATTTAGTGACATAGATGTGAAGTGCATGAGTTGTTAATTTTTTTAGCATGAATGAGATGAAAATTAGAAAACAAGTCAATCCACCCAAGAAGGTCCTTCCTCTTCAACCAAGCAAAGGGAGATACCATGGGACGAAGATCCCAAGCTCCCTCAAGCCAAAAAAATTCATTTATTAGTGATTACAAATGAAAAGAATAAGCCTCTAAGAAGGATTCCCAAAAGGAGATCTTTTTTACAAAGATAGAGCTTGGAAAAAGCTAGATCTCCTTCTCAAAGATCGCAACAATAGCACATGGGAAACACCTCTAAAACATAAATTTTACAAGGCTCCAAAAGCCCACGCCCAAGGTGATCTTGCTGCTGTCCTTAAGATGCTCATGGACTCCCTAGAAATTGGCCTTTAAGGTAGTGGAAGGCTTCGCATGCAATGAAGATCAATAGTTTTTCGCCACCTCCTCTTCAAGTTCCTTGTTGTTTACGCTCAAGACTATGGGATGCAAAAGAAAGTCAAATGTTAGAGCAAAATAAGCAAGGTTTAAAGTACAAACTAGTATACAAAGACACTAGCTCAAGAAATGGGATTGAACCCCCATTCTTGTCTAGTCTATAAAACACTCTTGAGATAACATATATGACTTTAAAATGCTCTAAAAAAATAAATATTTTGGATTTTAAAATTGAAATTTGATGATCAATTAGCTTGGAGAAAAATGACACTGCCTTTTGGCTCTCATTTGATGCAAAACTTGGAGCTGGAGATAGCTGAGTCTTGGATCGTTGAGAGTCTAGAAGTGAGTTAGTCTATTTGATACTTTTCCCATGCCCGAATGTAATTTCTGCACACAAAGTAAAATGGATCTTCCCTACACACTTGAAATCAAATATTAACTCGCAAGAGGATTAGAGCATCGAAATGAAAAAATATAAACTAAGCATTCCACCTAAAATGTCTTAGCAAGCTTACTTCTAAAATAATGCTATAAATCAATGACACATGCAAGATAGCTTCCATGCACCAATCCACGCTATATGGCAAATATGAATTAACATAGAATAAACATATAAGCAAATTCAAACATAATAAGCACAAACACGGAAAATAATCATCTCATAATGCCAAGAGAACATCCGCTTCGTAACCCAAAAGTCTTGATTTTATTAATATGCAAGTAGAAAATGGCAGAGTTTCCTCCAGTCCGATAGCTCATAACATGATACAATACAAGAACCCATGGCTCTATTATATAGAGAGTTGGGAGCAATTTCCGAGGAAGAATGCATGTGAGAACTAAACTTGGATCAAATCCCAAGGAAAGATAAGACAAGTTCAATGTGGAAAATACTGAGACACCAGAGCAAAATTCGAATTCCATTTGTGCACACCAAGGGAAATCGAATTCCCTATATGATCTAGTGAATTCATCCATGAGCAAAGCAAAGTCCCGTGCTACATCTAGTCCACCACTGCAAATTCGAGCCAAATGAAACCTTACCTATAGATGATCCCGGTGTAGCTCTGTGTAGGCCCCTGAGAACTGCGTGATTCCTCTGGTTAACTGTGCAGTCTATGCCCAAGGGAAATCGTCAATTCTCTGAGCGAAGATTTGAGTGTTGTTGCACTCCAGATAACTCATGAGAAGAGGTCCCCACGTGGTCTTCAGTCAACTGATCTTGTAGAATATTCCTTTGATGCCCAATTGCCTTTAATAAATTCGATTTTCCTTGTGTGTAATTGTTGCTTTATCTCTCAGAAATTCGGTTTTGATAAAATAATGGTGAATTAATGATGCAGTGTGCTCAATCATCCTCCACATGTCCGTTGCCTCAACTCTTTGACTTAGGATAATTTCCAAGTAATTTCCATGTCATTGTGTCACATGGAATAATTTATTTCTCTCTATTTTATTTAATTCTAGCCTAATTAATTGCCACAATTTCCACTAAACTTAGGAAATGTGGGTTTTGAGCAAAACGTATTAATAACCCCTCAAAGTGTATCATAATAGAAATTTGAGGGTGAGAGGTGTAATTTTGATTACTCATAGCCCATACAACTTCTATAGACAACATGTATTACAATCCAATTACATTTTTTATTACAATTTTTTGACCTTCGGGAAATCTAAAAAATTAAAAAATAACTACCTAGACCTAACCAAATTCCACGAATTTTTTTGTGTGATCTAGTATGGTAATGTACATTGACTCTAGACACTAGGACTCACCCAAGGCCTCACCATCAAGCCATAATCCGGCTTTGGGGTAAAATTGGAGGGAAAAACTCAATTAATTATTAAGTCCTAATGGGGAGATGATAATTAACCGAGTGAAAAAAAACCTCCCAGAGTAATACTCACTTTTTGGCAAGGTCCCAAGCTACCTAGGCCTGCTACAGAATCAATATTGACTCAAAACTCATCATTACTAGTATCAGTGATTACAATTCCCCATAGGGCGTGCAATCTGGGTACAAGAGAAAGATGATGAGAAACATAAGTAGAGTTTAAAAACTTTGTTGAACTGATGATCTCTGATGGTACAAATGTCCTCTGGTTCATCCTTGGGCATGGAGTCTTCACATCATTATCAGGTGCCACTCAAGTGGTAAACATTTGGCTCCATATGGGGATGCATGCTAGATATGAAGTGATAGTGTGCAAGAACCTGGAATCTGCATCCACCAACCAAAGATATATATTAGCAGTATCCATTCAAAATATCATCGAATAAGATCAAATACGGAAATGGAAATTTTATTCTAAGAGCATAAATAACAATTTATTCATGAAAGAAATCTATTTAAACAAAATTGACAAGGGATAAGGTTAGAAATATGATACAAAAAGATACCCTATGGCATCAGATTTTTTCTTTGTAGAACAGCTTGAGCAGTTGACCATTCACAGGTAACTCTAGTGATTCTCCGTCCAAGGTGCTCAAATGGTAGGAATTTTGTCATGTTGCTTCTGTAATGATATAAGGTCTAAGCCATAAACTGTCAAACATACCATGATTACTTGGCTTTTCATTCCTGCGATCCCAAAGTAAAACCATATCACCATTAGAAAAACCTCTATTCCTAGATGATTTGTCAAAATTTCTTTTACCTTAGATTGATTTTTACAACAATTTTCAAAGGCTCTTCTCCTAGTTTCATCCAATTCTACAATTTGATCAATCTTATGTTGCACAACATCTTTATCAGATGAAACTCTATAGAAATTAGTAAACTGGAAGCCTCAAATGCACGGGAAGGGTAACACCCAAGCCATAAACTAGTTCAAAGGGAATATTTCCAGTAGAACTCTCCGTTGTAATCTTATCAGCCCACAAAGCATATTTAATTTTTCTATCCCATGCCCTCTTGTTATCCCCTACTATCTTCTTGATTATGGTTATCAAATCTTTATTGCTAGACTTAGCTAGGCCATTACCCTGAGGATAGTAGTTTGATGAATGGGATAAGACAATGTCATACTTAAAGCAGAACTATGAGAATTCAGCAGAGCTAAAATCCTTAGCGTTATCTGTTGTAATTTTTGTAAAAATTTCTAAATACATTAATGCAGAAATCCTACTGTAGTATCTCGATTTACTTCTCCTACTTGTGATTAAATTATACAAGTTATTTCCAGAAAATATTCAGAAAATACCGAAGTAAACACAACTAACAACCTACACATATACAGATCATTTACCGAATAATACACTTATCCGACAAAGTGACACACAAACATTTTTCTGACACACAGCCCTAAAAAACCCAATGCGGGAAAACCAATGCAACAAATATGAGGTTTATTATTATTATCTAGAAACCGTGTACAACAACCGGCACCCTACAAGTTAACTCGACAAAGAAAATAATAAGATCTCAGCTAATACCGCTCTCCGAGACCAAAAGCTTAACCGATCCACACCCTCAAACGCGGATTTACAAGACTCCGCCCACTCCCTTCGCCCTAGGAAAACCCCAAAGGTCGCCCCCGAAGCCCCAACGTCAACCCCCGCAGGCTCTGTGTACCCCTGTGCCGCTCAAAAGGGGACTACATAACCCCGTACTAGGCACACAAGACTTACGCCGGCTCGGAAGGCCTCTCGCACCCCCGGTGGCCTCTTGAAGTCAGTGCGCATCGCTCGTGGGCCCGCATAGCGGCCGAAACATCCGTGCTACGTAACCCGCCGTAGCTACCGTCGCTACCCTTGCTCCTCTACGCTCATTCCCAATTGTTGCTCCTCTACCTCTTGCCGACTCTTGGCTCCGGATCGCATCATCCCCTCAGCCAATACTACCCCTCACTGCAAAAAACTCTTTTGGAAATTCTTAGCAAACCTGCTTTAGAATTCCGGCTCAGTCTCTCAGCTCTGCCTCCGTGTGTGTGTCTCCAACTGACCCTCAAGCCTTCCTCTTATACTTTTTCGTTGAACACATCAACGGCCATGATTTAATCTCTTATCGATGACTAAGATTAAAAGATTGCTTGATCCGCATCATTTAGAACATTTCATCACATGTGTGTAATTAATTCACTTTAATTTTTCTAATTTCCTAAGTTTAGACTTAGGGTCCTCATTAAAAAAAATAATTATTTGAATAACTTCAACACCAGATGAAATTTCTCCAAACGCTTTTTGGGTTTTGGAGGTGATGTGTTTCTTAGCCCCTCCACAAAGTTTCGGGGCTAGAGCACATCCAATGCTGCCCCAATACACAAAATCTCAACAATTTTAGTAGGGACACCAAAACGAGTGATAATCTTATCTTCACGAAAGTCCATCACTACTTTGTCAGTGGCGTGTCTTGTAGGGATGTACCCTACCCATTTAGAAAAATAGTCAGTGGTAATTAAAATCCATGAGTAGCCATTACTAGATTTTTCATTAAATTTCCCTATAAAGTCAAGCCCCCAATGTTGAAAGGGAGCTTCCACGACCACAGACTGAAGAGGCAAAGAAACTAACTTTTTCTTACCAATGAAGAGTTGAAAAGCTTGGGAACCTCTAACATACTTGTGCACATCAGCAAAAATAGAAGGCCAAAAATAACCAGCTCTCAAAATTTTATGGGTAGTAATCTTAACAGCATAATGCCCTCCACAAAATCCTGAATGAAACTCAGACAGAAGCTTTTTGGCCTCAACTTCTTCAATACATCTAAGTATTACCCTCTCTGTATTTCTCCAACCCAGACCATCCTTCATAATGCAATACTTAGTTGCTCTAAGCCTTAATGCTCTTCTTTTATGGCCCACTAGACGGGTAGGATATGACAAATTTTGCAAATAATAAATAATGTCTTTATACCATTCTAGTTGACTCAACCTTTGAAGTTTTGATGAAGTTAATTCCAAATCATTTTGACAAATCATTCCTAACGCTTTCTCATTCCCCTCAGTCAAAATCTTGGCCAATCCCTGGCCTTTTACCAGCTTGGCAGGTCTAATATCTAAATCATACTCTTGAATCTTAGAGACCCACCTAGCTTGAGTTCCTAAGCAATCAACTTGAGTTAAAATATCCTTCACCGCAGAGTGAGGAACATACACGATTATTCTTGAATACCCCACATAAACTTTAAATTTCTTAAGAGACTTGACTAAGGCATAAGCCTGCTTTTCCAAGGTGATATACTTCAACTCAGAACCTTGAAGGGATCTACTCATAAAAGCAACAGGCTGCTCCTAGCCTTCATTGTTCTTTTGCAGCAACACTCCCGCAATAGTATCCTCAAGATGCAAAAGAGAAAATCAAAAACTCCTTTGAATAATCAGGGTTCACTAGAACAGGTGCCTTACCAATAGAAGCCTTAATTTCCTGAAAACCTTTTCTTCCTTCTTTTCCCCAAACAAACTTAACATATTTCTTTAAAATGGTTTGAATGGGTTTACCAATCTCAGCATAATTTGGAATGAACCTTCTAAGGAAATTGACATTTCCTAAGAAGGATTGAAGGGTTTTAATATTGTGAGGCAAAAGAATCCTTTGAATTTCCTCAACTCTCTCAGGGTAAATCTTGATCCCATCCTTCGAGTGTTGAGATTTTGGGGTAGCATCGGATGTGCTCTAGCTCTGAAACTTTGTGGAGGGGCTGGAACACATGAGATCTCCAAGACGCAAAAAGCGTTTGGAGAAATTCCATCTGGTGTAAAAGTTATTCAAATAATTAAATTTTTTAATGAGGACTCTAAGTCTAACTTAGGGAAATTAAAAATTAAAGTGAATTAATTTACACATGCGATAAGAACATTCTAAGTGACGTGGATCAAGCTACTTCTAATCGTAGCCGTTGATTAGAGATTAGATCACGGTCGTTTATGTGTTAACGAGTAAAGTATAAAGGAAGGGCTTGGGGTCAGTTGGAGGATACACACAAAATCTAAGAGATCGAACTCTTCTGACGGAGCAGTGCTCAAACGAAGAGCAGATGTGAGTGATTCAATGAAGCAGTGAGGGGCAGATGCAGTGATTGGTCAGAAGGACCAAGAGTACAACGCAAGGCAGTAGCGTAGACGTAATGGAGTGCGCGTGCCCATCGCAGGGTGTGTCGCAATCCCTAGAGAGGTGACGCAGGCTACGCAAAGGTGGTAGTGTCTCCAAGGAAAAATCTCGAAATTCTCCGAGCCGGGGTTTCTATACGGCAGGCTGAAACCAAATCCGGAGAAGTTGATCAAATATTGCAGCTAGGGTGATGCAGTCCTTACCACGTTGTACTTACGTGCTGGTCACAGAGAGACCACGCAAAGCCAGTTGCCTACCCGCTGTTCATCCGATTAGCCGGGACTTGCGAGAGTGAGGTATATCTCACATTTTTATCTGTAGCCGAGGTTTTCTCTGTTGGGTGAGCCGAATTATGGCACCCTAGATGTACTTAGAAACTGCTGCTTAATAATAATAATAAACCCTCATATCTGCTGCATCGATTTTCCCGCATTGGGTTTTTCCGAGGACATTTGTCCGAAAAATCTGTGTCCTTTGTCATATGTGTGTGATGTTCAGTAAATAATTTGTATTTGTGTAGGCTGCTAGTTGTGTTTACTTTAATGTTTTTATGAATATTTTCAGTTAAATAACTTGTGCATAATAAAACAAGTAGGAGAAGTAAATCAATATTTAGCAATAGGATTTTTGTGCTCAGAAATTTTCACATGGTATCAAAGCATTGCAAATCATGCTGAACCATCAACAAAGGCGCTGAAGATATTTGCTGCAGGAAGGAAAGCTGAAGCAGCATAGATCCGGGAGAAGACAGCACAGCACCAGAGGGATAGCATAGACCCTGCAAGGGTGACGCAAAGTCAGTCTGCTCACGCAGAGGCTGACGCAGAGCCAGTCTGCTCACACAGAGGCTGACACAGCACCAGGAGAGGGAAGTTGAGCCAGTCTTCTCACGCAGAGGCTGACACAGCACTAGGAGGGTGACACAGTCCAAAAGGGAGAGACACTGTGCAGTTTTTCGGGGCTGGAAGTACAACTTCCAATCTTCAGAAGTTGTTGGTGGGGCATTGATTCTGTCGGTGCAGAACAGTGCCTATCAAGGTGACAAAGTGAGGAGAACAGTCTCTCAGCAGATTTGTGCCAATGAAATCTGAGATTCGATCAAGAGGGTGATTGTAGAGGACTGATTCAGGGGATTTGGCGAAGGATTTCCGGGAGGGAAATCAGTTGTCAAAGGGAGCATCTACTCTAGAGGGTTTCTATCGCCAAGAAACCCAGATCCGGTCTTTTGTTGAGCGCAACAGCAGTAGAAGTGAGAAGAGTACTCGCTTCGACATTTTTTGAGCTAGATGGCCCCGTACGGACTGAGAGATCAAGATAGGTTGGACGGTGTGTCCAACTTTGCGATCTGGAAGGCCAGAATCTTGACAATCCTGTAGGAGTACGGTATCAGAGACCACGCGGAAAATGTCTAAGCTGGGCCGACCAATGCGGACGCTCTGAAGAAGTTCAACGAGAATTAGGCACGGGCAAAGCGCTTGATCATGGATGGGGTGAGGGATCATGTGGTCCCACACATTTTCGAGAAGAGGACGACACATGAGATGTGGACAACTTTGACCACGATGTATTAAGGCAGCTCTGTCCAATGGAAGATGCTTCTGGAGAACAAGATGAGGATGTTCCAGATGCATAAGGGAGAGGAAATTGATCCCTTCCTCTCCAGATTGCAGACGATCCAAGATCAGCTGATTGCCATGGGGGCAACTCCAGATGAAGGGCTCTTGGTGAGGACTGCCCTGAATGCAGTCATTGATGAGTGGGAGACCTTTGTCCAAAGCATTTTGGGCTGAGCACAACTCCCAAATTGGGGTGACATTTGGGCTATCCTTCAACAAGAGGTGATCTGGCGAATGACCAAGAAGGAATTCAGCAGCGGAGGTCGCAAGGTGAAGAAGGAGAAGGAGGAGGATGTGGCCCTAGCATCAAAGGCACAACGACAGCAAGGCAAGAAGAAGAAGGACCTATCCAAGGTCTGGTGCTTTAGATGGGGCGAACTTGGACATTTCGCCATCACTTGTCCTAAGAGGAAGGACAAGGAATCTTTAGATTCCAAGGCAACAACAGCTAGAGGGGACAGTGGTAGTGAGGATCATGTGGCAATGAGTGCTCATGTGCCTCAAGAGAAGAGGTGGGTCGATATTGATATGTAGAGCAGCTACAGATGGTGAAGGAGGGATCCTTGAGGTGCCTAGACTCTTGGATCACATATGAGCTACGGGAGCCTTAAGACAGTAGCAGGATGACTGGAGCAATGGGTGCAGAAGATCATGGAGAAGCAGAGGCAGTGTTGGGATGCTGGGAGCAGCACAGAGGGGCAGTGCCTACGCAGTGCAGAGCAGCAGCAGCGCAGAGGCTCTAGAGAGACAGCGCAGTGCAACAGCCAAGTGTGCAGTGATGAGATGCAGCCCAACTGACTTGTCTGTCAGTGATTGGGTGGTGGTTCTTCAATTGCTTACTTCTCAGCAACTGAGTTGCAGTGCAGCAGTTGGCAGCATGATGCGGCAATTTGAGAGGGAGCTGCAGAACAGATGTGGCAGTGTCAGTGTCAGTGAGATGGGCAGCAATATAGAGTGCAACAGCGCAGTGGATGAAGGGCAGCTAGCCAAGCATCAGTGCAGAGACCGATGCCAGAGATCAGGGCAATGCTTCAGTGTGGAAGTATTGCTAGAGCACACTCCTCGCTAAGAGGGAGTGTTGAGATTTTGGGGTGGCATCAAATGTGCGCTAGCTCCGAAACTTTGTGGAGGGTTTGGAACGCATGAGATCTCCAAGACCCAGAAAGCGTTTGGAGAAATTCTAACTGGTGTAAAAGTTATTCAAATAATTAAATTTTTGAATGAGGACCCTAAGTCTAACTTAGGGAAATAAAGTGAATTAATTTACACATGTGATGAGAACATTCCAAGTGACGTGGATCAAGCTACTTCTAATCTTAGCAGTTGATTAGAGATTAAATCACGGTCATTGATGTGTCAAGGAGTAAAGTATAAAGGAAGGGCTTGGGGTCAATTGGAGGACACACACAAAATCTAAGAGATTGAATTCTTTTGACGGAGCAGTGCTCGGACGAAGATCAGATCTGAGTGATTCAGAGAAGCAGTGAAGGGCAGATGCAGTGATTGGCCAAGAGGACCAAGAGTACAACGCAGAGCAAGGGCAACAGAGACGCAGTGGAGGCAGCGCAACCATCAGAGGGTGTGATGCAGGCCCACGCAGGGGCAACATAGTGTCTCCAAGGAAAAGTTTGAAATTCTCTGGACGCTGGGGTTTCTAAGCCGACAAGGCTGAAACCAGATCCGGGAGAAGCTGATCAGCGCACAGCTAGGGTAACGCAGTCCCTCAGCCAGGGCCACGCAGCCTTATGTAGTGGCAGTGTAGAGACTGCGCAAAGCTAGCTGGGATTTCACCAGCTACTCATCCGGATTAGCCGGGACTTGCGAGAGTGAGGTATATCTCACATTTTTCTCTGTAGCTAAGGTTTTCTCTGTTGGGTGAGCCGGATTATGGCACCCTAGATGTACTTAGAAACTATTGCTTAATAATAATAAACCCTCATATTTGTTGCATCGGTTTTCCCACATTGGGTTTTTCCGAGGACATTTTTCCGAAAAATTTGTGTCCTTTGTCATATGTGCGTGATGTTCAATGAATGATCTGTATTTGTGTAGGCTACTAGTTGTGTTTACTTCGATGTTTTTCTTAATATTTTCAGTTAAATAACTTGCGCATAATAAAACAAGTAGGAGAAGTAAATTAATATTTAACAGTAGGATTTCTGTGCTCAGAAATTTTCACATCGAGATGATGTGACCAAGAAACTTCCCTTCAGTCACTCCAAAAATAGATTTAGCAGGATTTAAGGATATACCATACTCTCTGCACCTGTCAAATATCTGCGTTAAATGGCCAACATGAGAAATTCCATCCTAGAAAAGACAATTAAGTCATCTTAATAAATCTCAATGAATTTCCCAATTAGACCCTTAAAGGCATAGTCCATAGCCCTTGGAAAAGTTGCTCCAGCATTTGTTAATCCAAAAGGGATCCTTAAATACTCAAAAGTACCCCATGGTGTGGTGAATGTTGTCTTATGTCTGTCTTCCTTCTTCACCATGACTTGGTTATACCTTGAAATCCATCTAATAAAGACATCATTCCAGATCCTGTTACCCTTTGCAATAATGTTTTTGTTGAGATTTTGTGTATTTGGGGTAGCATCAGTTGTGCTCTAGCTCCCAAATTTTCTGGAGAGACTAGAGTACACTTGATCTACAAGACCTAGAAATTGATTTAGGAAATTTCATCTGGTTTAGGAGATATTAAATTAATTAATTATTTTAATGTATTTTCTAAGTTAAAACTTAGGGAACTTAAATAATTAAAATGAATTTAATTAAACATGTGATGAAATTGTCTTAAGTCACACGGATCAAGCTTCCTTTTAATCTTAGCCATTGATTCAAGATTTGATCATGGTCGTTGGTTTCCCAACGAGAAAAGTATAAACGAAAGGCTTGGGGTCATTTATAAATATACACAGAGGTAGAGCACTGAAGCTAGGCTGAGATTCTAGGGTGGGTTTGTAAATAATTCTCATAAGTGTTTCAACTGCATAGAGGGGAATTTAGGCCAAGGGGATGATCTAATCCCAGGGTCTAGAATCAGCAAGAGGCAGAGATCATCTCAGACAGGCAGCGCAGAGAAGCGGGAGGGCAACAACTTGTGTTGCGCAGTCCCTCAAGGATAGCGTGATTTGCTGCAGGAAACCCTCAGGGGTTACGCAGAGACCCTAAGGGCTAGTGTAGGGACTATGTCACCCAGTCTGGGGTAATGCAGCCCTTTCCGGAGTAGCGTTGAGGGTCAGAGGGGCTTCAGAGGTTGATGCAGAGGCTTCAAGGGCAGCGTTGGGGTTTCTAGGTCCTAATTTTGGCTGAGTTCTATAAAACCCGTTTGAGGGTGGGGATCAGTCATTATTTTGGCCCTATATCAACCAATAAGATGTAGATCTATTATATCTTTTTTGGGTTTTCCAAATCTGGAACCTAGGATTGTTGTATTCAGAAAACTCTTAATAATAAAACCCTCTAGCAGCCAGAAGACCGGTTTTCCCGCACTGGGTTTTTCCGGGGACTATTTGTCCAGAAATAACCATGTCACTTTGTCTATGTGTGCATGAACTTGTTCTAGATGTGGTTTGGTGGAGACTTGTTATGTGTTTTGCTTCGATTTTAACTTGAATTTATTCAGTTAATAACTTGTATAAGTAGGAGGAGCATAACCAGACTAACAGTAAATAATTTCTGCATAAAGTGTAAAGATTCAGAAATTTCCACAGTTTCCATATTTGGTAAAGGGTAATTATCCCTTTTACAAGTTAAATTAAGATTTATAAAATCCACACATAGCTTGATTGATCCATTCTTCTTTCTTACAATAACCAAGTTTGAACACCATTTGGTGTGCCTAGTGTGAGTTATAATTCTAGCATGAAGCATCTTTTGCAACTCCTTTTGCACCAAGGGGGCTAAATTAGGATTTATTTGCCTAAGTTTTTGCCTAAAGAGTTTGGAATTTTCATCCTTAAGAGGGATAGTATGTTCCATAACATCCTCCCTATAACCTTTTAACTCCTCATATGAAAAGGCCAAAATATCCCTATATTATTGAAGTAAATTTATTAATTTTTTCCTTTCCTTCTCAGTGGTGCCCTTCCCTATTTTGATAATATTTGGATAATGAGGGGTACCATACTTCAATAAATTCTCCTGGGTCAATTTTATTATCCTCTTTTCTCTTTACAGCATCATGTCTATCAAAAATATATTCCATGGCTACACGATCCCTAGGAGTGGGATTTGACACAACATTACACTCCTCAGAATCGCAACCTTATTCCTTGTAAATTGTAGCCAACCTTGAAACCAAAAAATTCCTCCACATTATTTTAAAAATGAATCACTTGGCTTTCCTCATTAAAGAATTTCCAATGCTCAACGTTATTAGTAACTGATGGTCTAAAGATAACTTCCATCTTGATCTTATCATCCATCAAGTTCTCTCCAAGTTGTAAAGTAGATGCAACAACAACCAGCTCATCAACTTGTTTATTTCCTTCTCTTGGAATTGCTTGAAGATCTAATGTGTCAAAATATTCCATGTTATCCCAAACAACATTATGATACTTCTTTAATCTATCATTCTTGCATGCAAATTGATTCTTTGTTTGAAGAATGACTAGATTAGAATCCCCCTTGATACTAAGCATATTAATGTTCAAGTCCTTTGCTAACTCTAGACCTTACAATAAATTTTCATATTCCACTACATTCTAAGTTGCATCAAATTCCAATCTAAAGACAAACTTGAATATATGACGAAGGGGGGAGGTAAGGAAAATTCCAGCATCCTTACCAAACCTTGAATGGGCACCATCAAAATTCATGTGCCACACCCAATCCTTCTTACTTTCCACCTCCTTCTCCATAGGATCAATATAATTAGCCAAGATTGCATAATTTCCCAAGTCATCAGATTCATACACAATTTCAATATGAGGCTCCTTGGTATTTTCCACATGAAACTTTCTCTCCAACTCCCTATCCAACCTAACCTTGATGCCCTCACTATTAGGGATGGTAGCATAACTTAAATCCATTTGCAAACTTCCCCCTATATCAGCTCCTCACTTCCTAGACAATAACATCCCCCATGCATCGGGTACACAAATCACCACAATATCCATGGTTATCATAATATCAAGATGAACTGCCAAGTGTACTAGAAGATCCTTTATCAAACCACACACTTCAATGATTTTTGAATCCATAGCACAAATGTTGTGGGAAGGTCTAGAAATCCTCAGGTTTAACTGATTCATGACTTTCTTAGTCATGACATATGATGATGCCCCAGAATCAAACATACAATTGTGCAAAAGAATTCCATTGACCAACATAGTGATGAAAAAAGGTTGATGGCATCTGTTATCTCTACACTTATCACTACTTTTCAAAGTGAAGGGGCATCCTCATATCTATATTTATAAAAAATTGACATTTATTTTCCATAAGGAGCATCAATGGCTTTCAACAACTTATATATTTGGGAGGGAATATTCATAATTTCGGTCACAAGTACCAAAATCTTTGAATTATTTATCCATCCTCCCAAATCAATATTTAACTTAGATGGAGGTGGAATGAAAGTATTATGGGAATTTTGATTTCTTCCGTTACTTCTTGCCCTTTCTTTATCTTTGGCTATCTCTAAAATATAATTCGATGAAGGCTTCTCTCCATACAACTCAGTTATCCTATCCAATTCTTCAAAATTATTTACACTATGGGAGGATGGAGACTTCTGACTTATCTTTTGGCTATTCTCCATAAATCCCACCAATTCTCCAAGGACAAATGATGCTCTTTTCCAACTACGTTGATTTTCTCACTTGTTCCAACCATTTCTCCGTCTAAGATCCTTCTTGCATAAGGGAAAGTAAGTTCATCATGTAGGTCATCACATGGTCTACAACAAGGCATGGAATCATCAACTAAGTTAGTAAACTCAAGTGGATTTGGTGTCCTATGTTCATTAGGGGGTCCCCTCTTCTGCCAACTATCATTTCCTCGATTCTAGAATCTCCCCACGTGATTCCTTTCCATGGCTACCAACCGATTGTGGAGAGCATTCATTTGATTAGTGTGATTTGCTTCCATAGTCTTAATGAGTTGGGTTAACTCCTTAATAGGATCATGGGTAGTCTCTTCCTTGGCCTTTCCTTTGGAATCATTCAATTTTGATGGCCCTCTAGTGAAACCAGGAATCTCAGATTTTCCTGTTTTCTTTCTAGCTCTCTCCATTTTCAAAGGTTCTGTTTGAGCTAAACCCAAAGTTGTAGGCTCCTTCCTCCTTAACTCATAAGTGGTATCCACACCAAAAGCATCTAGATATGAGCATAAGAGAAATTCATCCGGAGGTTTAACAATTGTAGGCATGATTTTAACCAATTCATTGAATCTTTTGTTAAACTCCTCCATGGTTTCATTCTCATTCTTCTTCATGGTGCTAATGGCACTGATCAGATGACTATTCTATCTTCTCTCACCAAACTTTCCTATGAAAGCACTAACGATGGCTTGTAAATAATCATACGAGTTAGCAGTTTTCTCAGTGAACCAATAAAGAGCATCATCTTCCAAAGAGAGAACAAAAAGCCTCATCTTTACATCATCATAATTAGAAACATTACACTACTTAAAGATGCAAACATTAAAGTTATTTACATGTGATGCAGCGCTAATGGCATTGTTACCTTGAAAAGAAGGCAACCTTTCAATAGCCTTGTCAGGTATATTGTGAGGATAGCCATTTATGTTAGTAAATTTACAAGGAGAAAAAAGATCATTCATGATGCTAGGCTCAACTTGTTCTTGAAATAGAAAATGAATGTCATAAATAGCCTCTTGCCCAAGACTCGCAAGAGCTCTATTATGAGAAATCCTATTTAACCTCTCTCTGAAAACCCTTTAAGGATTAGGAGAAGGGCTAACTAAACCACTTGAACTTCTCCAAGTAGAGACCCTTTCAAAATTAGGATTGAATGGAGTCGCCACTTGAGCAAGAATCTAAATCGAAAGTTCAAATATGCCAAAAGCAAAATTTAGTCAATTTCCCAGGTACAAGAAGACTTCTCCCCGACAATGATGCCAAAAAATGTTATCTCCTTGCTGCTTACACCTGCCTACAAGTCAGTGGAAAAAGTCTTAAACCCCACAAGGTGTGGTTGGTGGCAAGGAACTTAGAGAAAGGGTTGTCACACTAATCTCGACTCTCTCTATTTTAGCTCTCTCCTACGTCAGCTAAGCAAGGTGGTCCCTAAGGTGAAGAAACGAAGTTAAAAGAATATGAGGTTCTATGAGACTTTGTTAGAGTGAAAAATTGATTACTTTTAGAGATTTATGAACATATATGAGAAACTTTGAAATAATAATGATAAAACCAAACAACCAGTGCCTTACAAATAACTTGCTCAAAAGTAAAAGTAATGCTCTCAAAAAAAGATGAGAATAAAGTAATCCTAAAATGGAAAAAAAGTTGTTAGCACAAGATATTTGTAAAATAAAATGATTATGAGATGACCAAATCACAAAATTGAAACATATATTGTCATAGTTAGAAACAACTTAAAAATGTTAGATGCTAATGTGAAATTAGACTTTACGAATATGGAAAGAAAACATCACAATACTTTCTTTTGGAATAAATTTTTCATAAGACCCAAAACCATCAAGATACAAGTAAAAGAAAATGTGATGGAGAGTGCTCTTGGTTAATTTTAGTTAATAACCTCTACAACAAAAATTTCAAATAAACTCTTCAATCCCTAGACCTCACCCTCGCCCAAATCATGTGGATCTCACATGAGGAGTCAATAGGGGAGTAGAGGGTCCCTACAAGGTCTATACAACCAACTTATGTTGGAAGTAAAGTTTTAGTGAGTGTCGGTATAAAATATATGTTGATTATCTAATTAAACGATACATGAAATGTTCCACAAGTGATAAAAATGAGATAATGTTGACTTGTAATAGTAAACCAAACTTGAGACAAAATGGAAATAGACTTATGTGTGTTGTAACATTAATAAGCAAGTGGAATGAAACAAGTTCTCCTTAAGATACAATCGTTTTACTTGAAGAAAATGCTTCAATAATTATTCAAAATGTATAACATGCATGGACTAAATAATGAAGCATAAGCATGAAATTAATTAAAACTTGCCAACCATGGAAATTTCTAACACATAGGAAAAGAGATTTCCTCAATTTTGAAGTCTTTGGAGCTCATACATGTAAGTTTAATTAATCACACAATATTTAGCGATGAATGTGGAGTGCATGAGTTGTTAATTTTTTTAACATGCATGAGATGAAAATTAGAAAACAAGTCAATCCACCCAAGAAGGCCATTCCTCTTCAACCAAGGAAGGGGGATACCATGGGACAAAGATCCCAAGCTCCCTCAATCCAAAAAGTTCCTTTATTAGTGATTACAAATGAGAAGAATAAGCCTCTAAGAAGGTTGCCCAAAAGGTGATCTTTTTACAAAGATAGAGCTTGGAAAAAGCTAGATCTCCTCATCAAAGATGACAGAAGAAGCACATGGGAAACACCTCTAAAACAAAAATTTTACAATACTCAAAAGGAACACGGCCAAAGTGATCTTGCTGTTGTCCTAAGATGCTCATGGCCTCCCTAGAAATCGGTCTTTAAGGAAGTAGAAGACTTTGCTTGCAAGGAGGATCAATAGTTTTTCGCCACGTCCTCTTCAAGCCCATTTTTGTCTACACTCAAGCCTATGGGCTGCAAAAGAAAGTCAAATGTTAGAGAAAAATAAACAAGGTTTAAATTAAAAACTAGTATACAAAGACACTAGCTCAAGAAATAGGAGTGAACCCCCATTCTTGTCTAGTCTAGAAAACACTCTTGAGATAGCATATATGACTTTAAAACACTCTAAAAAAATAAGTATTTTGGATTTTAAAATTGAAATTTGATGATTAAGTATCTTAGAGAAAAATGACACTCCCTTTTGGTTCTCGTTAGATGCAAAACTTGGAGTTGGAGATAGATGAGTCTTGGATTGTTGAGTGTAGAAGTGAGTTAGTCTATTTGATATTTTTCCCCCGCCTAGATGGATTTCCTGCACACAATGTAAAATGGATCTTCCCTACACACTTGAAATCAAATATTAACTCACAAGAGGATTAGAGCATCAAAATGAAACAAGATAAACTAAGCATTCCACCTAAAATGTCTTAGCGAGCTTACTTCTAAGATAATGCTCTAAATTAATAACACGTGCAAGATAACTTGCATGCACCAATCCATGCTATATAGAAAATATGAATTAACATAGATCAAACATATAAGAAAATTCAAACATAATAAGCACAAACACGGAAAAGAATCACCTCATAATGCCAAGAGAACATCTGCTTCGTAACTCCGAAGTTTTATTAATATGCAAGTACAAAATGGAAGATTTTTCTCAAGCCTGATAGCTCATAAAATGATACAATACAAGAGTCAATGGCTCTACCATATAAAGAGTTGGGACCAATTCTCAAAGAATAATGCATGTGAGAATTGAACTTGGATCAAATCCCAAGGAAAGATAAGCCAAGTTTGATGTGGAGATGACTGAGACAGCAGAGCAAAATCGAATTCCTTTTGTGCACACCAAGGGAAATCGAATTCCCTATATGATCCACTGAACTCATCCATGAGCAAAGTGAAGTCTCATGCTACATATAGTCCACCACTGCAAACTCGAGCCAACTGAAACCTTAACTCTATAGATGATCCCATTGTAAATCGCGTAGGCCCCCCGAGAATTGCGTGATTCCTCTAGTTAACTCGTGCGCACTAGGCCCAAGGGAAAGCGTAAATCCTTTCGAGTGAAGCTTTCGAGTGCCGTTGCACTCCATATAACTCACGATAAGAGGTTCCTCATGTAGTCTCACCTGAACCGGAACTGCAGTAGAGATGATTCTTTTGATGCCCAATTGCCTGAATAAAATCAATTTTTCCCTCAGTGTGTAATTGTTGCTTTATCTCTCGCAATTTTCGATTTTGATCAAATAATGGTGAATTAATGATGCAGTGTGAACAATCATCTTACACATGTCTGTTGACTCAACTCTTTGACTTAGGATAATTTCCAAGTCATTTGCACGTCATTTTGTCACATGGAATGATTTATTTCTCTCTATTTTATTTAATTCTCTCATAATTAATTGACACAGTTTCCACTAAACTTAGGAAATGTGAGTTTTTGAGGGTCCCGTTGAAGTCTAGAAAATCTCTACTTCAAAACATTGGGGAAAACCAACCGCGTCCGGGACCTTAAGACAACTCCTTTTCTCCGTTTGGAATGGTGGCTCCGACCGGATTTAAAAGGGACCAGTTTCCTTATAACTAAGTGGATTGGATTGGATGGGTGGAAATGGGACTAAAATTAAACGGTAAATAAAACGTATCTAATCTAAGCTAAATATCGAGATAAAGAAATTCTAATACTAACCCTAGTAATTATATGTGAATACAACTTAAGATTGTTTCAATCTAATAATAACCATGAAAATGTATTATTAATCAAATTGAAATATGCAGACGAATAAAGATAACTCGTTTAAGAAATTAAACAAGAGTTATATTAGCATATCGTATTCATCATTGTATACCATTTATATATGCTTATAAAAGATAACATTTCAATTATACTCAGAAATGATATATAAAAGGAAACGTTACGAGGACCAAATATATAAATGATAGCAAATTCTTCAAACGAATACCATACAACAAAAGAAAATCAACAAAGTGAATAGATAGAAATACCTCATTCATCTTGAAGACTCCGTCAAATGAAATGTGATACCTCGATCTAGTAACTCCGATGTAAAAAATTAAATCCAAAGGTACGTAAATGCAACACTTCAAAGATAATTTCAGCACTTTTAAAAATCACTGTGATGTGATCCTTCATAAAATATAATAAGGAATGGAGTACGTAAATGTTAGCTCCAAGTCCAAAAAAATATTACAACTTCAGTATCCTTCTCTAAATGCATGAGAGGGATTTAAATAAGAAATTACATAACAAAATCCTACATAGCTACCGCTACAATCTATCAAATTAAAACCGAAAGGCTATCTTAAATGAAACCGACTTCATTGTTTTTCTCTCTCGCTTGATGAAGCCAAGCTTGCAAATCTTCAACATATCTTGGAGTCTCTAGTAGGATGACTCATCTCTGAATGCGTGCAAATTGCCCTGAAAGATAGGTGGCATCGGATATTTCCGGAATTAAACAATCAACAACATTTGAAAGGAATTTGATAGCCATTTTTTGATTGTTTGGTTTGATTAAATGAGTCCACATACCGTCCCGTGATATTGTTTGTGAAGTTTGTTGATTTGTTGACTTTTTCCTTTCTCCATTTCTTCTCTCCATCTCGTTTTCGCTTTAGCTTTGGCAAACTCGCCAGAACACACATCGAAATGAGATTGATCGAGTATAAGCTATCATTTATGAATTGCGTGATATTATTCATCATACTCCTCGCCCTTGATATTGCATCTCTGCAAATTTTCTTATTATTTGATGTTCCTCATTATAAACAAGACTTCTTTTGCTGTCTTTTCCTCTATTCTAGTGAAGATTGGCTTCTTTCCTTTTTCTCAGTGTCTTTGCCAATTGAGAAATTCGAAATCTTTTCTCATCAAGATCATCTATTTCTTTGCTCCGAGAGTAATAAAAATTGGATCAAAGATGAAGTGAATATCACACAAAAGGTTCTCATTTCTGTGATAGCTTTTGCACAAAAGCTCAGTTCAATTGCCGAGACAATAGTTTAAAGGTTAGCCTCAAGGGCTTCGATTTGAATTCACTAACTTCTCGGAAATCTTTAAACTTATCCAAAGTTGTTTGAATTTCTTTTCTTGTACCATCTTTGCATTTTTCTCATTTTGTAAATCGTACTCTTGTAACTTGGAAATTTCTTTCATCTCGGGCTTGTTGTTGTTTACCCTGAGTCGCTCATCAACTTTCTTTCTTTTCTTCACGTCGTTGTCCCAATTTCTTTTGAAACCCGAGTGTATGATTTTGTAGTTGTTGTTGCAATTGGGTAACTCGTTGTCGACTTTCCTTAGCTTGCTCTTCAAGTGAAGCTATGTGGAGATCTTTCTCGAGTTATCATCTGGGAGAAACTTCTACAACTTTATCCACCGTCGCAAAGCACTATAAGCTCGCTATACCGGGACTATTTTCCGTGAGGTCTTCTTGGCATGGATTCACCTCATTGTTTTTGTAAACAATATTCATAAACTCTTCCGATGGAGTAGAAAACAGGTCCCCGTACTCCGTCTTTCTTCTTCTTTTTCTTTGTCTTCTAACAATGTAGGCCTTATGTTTGGGGCTGCAGAAATACATCTAAAGGAGGGATCTCCTCGACCTTCTAATACAATCATCGCTCCGTCTGATGTCTGTGGAATGATTTCAACATCCTCGCTCTATTTGTTCTTATCTTTATCTTGCAATCCCAGCTTGTTGAGCGAATTGATCATATTGTTTCAATAACCTGCAGAAGAAACATTAAGACTGCAGCAGAAACTATAATCTCCTTAGTTGTTTCTTTTTTCCTTTCGTATCGCATCCGTGTTCTCCGCCCAATGGTTTTGCCATCCGATCCACCTTTTTGATTATGCACATCATCATCGCGTATCAGTGCATTTTTTCGTATGTTTGAGCGTAGACCGTCGAATTTCAAGCATTTTGATCGGATTTATCATCGCATTTCCCTTTTGAGCATCAAAGCCACAACACCAATCTGACCACCTTTTGAGTATGTACAAAGCTATTGGGTTAACAACCGATTGTGAAATGACTTTGCCGTAGATGTGTTTCTACTAGCGTGTGCTAGATGTACCGTCTCCTCGACCTTGTGTTGGAATTCTGTAGCTGGTCCGTAGGAACTCTTTAACAATCTCCGGCTTTCCGAATAACAAAAATTTATTCATTTCCTCCTTTTTGGAATTTAGACTTGGCCATATCATAGCAATTTGAGGAAAATTATCCAAAGAAACAAACAAATCATCAAACTGATCTCGCTCATGCTCAAATCGAGCAATTGAAACCGAAGCAAGTATATTAAAGGCGTATCTCTGTCGCGGATCATATTGTCTTCCAGGAATGGTCGCAAATCTACAACCTTTTTATCTGGCGACTTCTTTTTCAAAGATGCTTGAAGTCAGTTTTAAAGTGAAGAAATCGACCACAATTGAATGGGAATTGAGGCCACATTCTCTTCTTTACCGTTATTTAAAGACTCCGGATATCCCTTCAACTCGTTAATTGATAGGGAAATTTCTGAGCAAGAAGTTTGATCCGGAACAATAAGAGGAAGAACATGTGGTTCCACAACACTACCAAAAAAACCCCGATGTATGTAAATTTCTCCCTCCCCAAACCAATCTCCTATTGCGTATAAGTCAGTCTTAGCTTTATCGTAGAATCTAGAAGGGAAGCGATTAAAAATGGTTTGGAAAAACAGATAAGGAAACCATGGCAAATTCTATATACATTGTCTTGGAAATAGAACTCTTCCAAAGCACATCTATAATAAACATGAATTGGGGTAGGGGGTCTTTGGGGAGTCCATTTCCATCCAAATAAGGGAAACTCGAATTAAAAACAAAGAGCATCAAGAATATAGGCACAGAAAAAAGGGAGTGGAATTACCACTAGGTTTTTTCTGTCTCGTACTCAAGTATCCTATTGGCCATTCTATCGTAAAGAATAAAAGTTTCAATCCATGATGTCTGAAACTGACACAGCCCTAGGATTGAATGGGACCATCTAGTATAGAAAACCTAGCTGAATTATCATTGCCAAATAATCTACACATCATGGCGCGCGATAGCAATACGGAGGTAAAAGTGCAACCTACAAGTAATGACATACCCGACGCGCTTCATTTCTAAGTCAGATTTTTCTTCCAATCTCTCGATAGGGTCACGATTGGACTTTGTTATTATCAAAGCAAAAGTCTTTGATAAACTCCTTGTTATACACCTCTCAGTGGGTCCTGGAAGGTGAGATACATTGCCTTTAGGTCTTCTCGCTTTAAACGAGCCAAAAGACACTTCAGTATGCCGAAACAAACGTTCGTCTTGTATCTTCACACTCTGTTAATAACCCATCGAATTGCATCATAATAAGGCATGATGCTCGCTCCGTCCGTCGATTCGATGCAAAAAAATGAATTTGCAAGTGATTTTTCAAAGGAGTCCCGCAGTCGTGAATCCGAGCTGATCTTCGTCTCCGGAACCGATGCCTTTTCCACCGTGACCTTGGGGTTTTCTCTTTTCCAATAGGTTGTAGACTCCTTCCCACGTCATTCTCCCAAGCCCCCGGCATGATGTATCCGTGACTAATCTTAGTTTTGTGGGCTTTTCTTTTGAGACCGTAGGAGTCTCAACAAACTTAACCGGAACAAGCTAGCCTTGTTTTCTTCTCGCTCTCTTCGACATTTTCTCGCGTTTGCATATTGCTTCCTTTGTTGTGAATGAAAGGGCTTAGTGTTCTTTGCCTCCGCAAGACAATAAACTCTCGCCGTGACAAACAAGCAACTCAAACGAGATGATTTATGAACTTATGATTTTTTATTTATTTGTTTCGTATACCGCGTAAATGCTCCTTTTGGGTCACACTCACGTATTAAAAAAAACCAAATCATTAACAATATTCATTTGATTTGTTATTGAATGCCCTCGCACTAAACCGAGATTTGGCGCTTGTAAAATATTAAAATATTCATCCATTCTCGAACTTTTCAGCATGTAATAAATGACATTTATCAATCGCATCGAAAGCTTTTCGAATGGCACATAAACATCACAATACGTTTTTTCTCGATTGGCCGATTCCGATTGAAAACTTTTCCGATTTCTAATGGTGGGGTCTACCATATAAGATTTTAAACGAACTAAATGTTTGATTTTCTTTTGAAAGCGTTTATTGTAAATAACGCGCGTCGGATCGGGGAATTTTATTGACCGTAAAGAGTTTATTAAAGAATATCCCGATTATTTGATTGCGAATCGCCGCATCGCATCGGAAGTTATATAAATAAACAATTTAAACTCTTAGCGATTGAAGATTTCCGATCGAACTAATCGCATCGAAGGATTTGAAATAAGTATATCAGAAACTTTTTTAAGGGTTTTCTCCGATTCTCCGATTGCGATTGGACTTTTTAAACTTGATTTGTTTTTTATGATAAGGCCTTCTATATTGGATCGAGATCATAAGTTTTGAATGTTGTATTTGTTTAGTAAACAAAAGATGAGTTTTTTCAAAACAATGAATTTTTATTTCTAAGTCTTTTATTTTCTATAAAAAGAGGAAAGGACCCTATTTCTAAATGAATTTTATTTCTAAAATTTTTAAGAAAAGGGAGTGGTTGTTGTATAGTACAACAGTGTCCAAAACACATTATTAACCCGTCAAAGTGTAGTCATAGTAGAAAGTTGATGGTGAGAGTGTAATTTTGATTACTCATACACCATGCAACTTCTCTAGACAACACTTATTAAATCCAATTACAATTTTTATTGCAATTTTTTTACCTGTGGGAAATCTACAAAATTAAAAAATAACTACCTAGATCTAACCAAATTCCACGAAATTTTTTTGTGATCTAGTATGGTAATATACATTGGCTTTAAACACTAGGACTCACTCAAGGCCTCACCATCAAGCCATACTCCAGCTTTGGGGTAAAATTGGAGGGAAAAAAACTCAATTAATTATTAAGTCCTGGTGGGGAGATGATAATTAACTGAGTGAAAAAAACCTCCCATAGTAATACTCACTTGTTGGAAAGGTCCCAAGCTACCTAATCCAGTTACAGAGTCAAAACTCATCATTACTAGCATCAATTATTACAATTCCCCATAGGGTGTGGAATCTGGGTACAAAAGAAAGATGATGAGAAGCAGAAGTAGAGTTTAAAAACTCTGTTGAACTGAGGATATTTGATGGCACAAGTGTCCTCTGGTTCATTCTTGGGCATGGAGTCTTCACATCATCATTAGGTGCCACTCTAGTGGTCAACAAGGCCTATAGGGATTGCGTAGTTGAGGATGGAGATTTCCATAATTAATAGGGGGCTAATTCCTTGAGAAACAACACAAGGAAATGGGAGCTTGGTAGGAAGCATAATTGTATAAGTATTGGCCAGAGTCATCTTGTGAGGCAGTGAGATAGATTATACTTGTGCAGATATTGTTCAGGCTTGAAAAAGCATTGTATTTCTTCTCTATTTTCTGATTAATGCAATACAGATAGGAAGGGTTTTTGAACTGTTTCTTTCCCCTAGTTATATCCCCGTGTATGTCTGTTAACTTATTCATGTTGCATGTGCTTGATATTGTTTCTCAATCGTGAATTGTTTTCCGCAAATGACTAGAGTAGATTTGAGTCTATGTTTTAGAACATTACATGAGCAGTATTGAATCTACAATTAATTTCTACATGCCATACGAAAAAATGCCAAGTAAGCACCCAACTAAGGTCAAGCAATCAATAAGCAAGCTATCTCCAATGTGTAAATCCACAACAAACTCTTTACCATGTGTCAATCCATCTCAAACTAATCGAGGGTTGAACATACACCATGTACCCCACATCTCATGAAGCAAACCCAAACATGGTATAAACACTTTCAAAGTAGCTTGAAAGATAACACAAGTTAGTGCTTTCAATTTCCAACAAATTTCAACCAATTACTTTCAGTTATCCAATTGATCCTCTACAATGCAACATAGAAAACCTAGAATTGCAATCCAAGTGGTTAATACATGTCTCTCACATCAAAACTACCTAATGGAGGTTACTCAGCAAATGACTCAACCACCATGTGCTTGGTCAAAATCATCTTTACAAACCTGCCATCTCCATCCTTAAGGAACTCAAGCTCTTTCCTAGTTCATTTTACACCTTTTAAGGATTTTGGCAAACTTGACAGAAATTTCGTAGGTGTAGTAGTCTAATATAGCAATAGTCATTTCCAATCTGTCTAGGGTAATTCATGAAGATGACTTTGGAAGTCAAACTAACATACCCACATTTCAAATCCTTTTCTACAACCTTATTCACACTAAAGACAATGCTTTCACAAGAACAGTTCTCCTTACAAAACCCTCATCAATTATACCATTTAAATTAATGCTCTAAAACCATGTAAAATTATCTTGGAATGCAAGTCATGAAAAATATAGATACACTATAAGCAACATAAGCATAGAGATATGGAGAGAAAAGCAAACTATAAAAACTCTATTTGGTGCATTGTACAATATAGATCCTGCTTCCTCTCAATCCCCAAGTCACACATCATGGATATATGTTCTCTTTCAACCTCAACCCTTGACCTTTCGTATCCCATGACTTCATTTCTCATGTGACACGTGCCTCTCTTCACTCAACACTTCTAACATTTAAGATATTAACACCCACATATCTTGAATCATGAACACATAATGATGTAAAAGACTCATACACATAATTTATGTGTTCATAATTCCCAATAAACAATGTAGGTCTTGCAACATGCGCAACAAATCCGACCTTGAGGACTCAAACATCCAACAACTTCAGATGGAAGTGACAATATGGAGAGTAGTGACCAAAAGTAGAGCAACAAACATCCCACTGAAGGTTAAAACCTATTTCATGAACTTAATTTCTTTGTATGGCTATATGAGGTCCAGCCTACTAGACATTTTGTGCCTTTTAAGTCTAAATATAGGGTGGCCCCATTCATTTTGCAAATCAAATTTAAAAAAGCCATGGTATTGACACATGAATGTTTTGCCATTTAACACGGTTAATGGAATAAAGAGGGAAGTCCCTTTCCTTTTGTAACCTTGTAGGAAAATTAGGTGCATGTATGCAAAGCAATTCATAAGCACATGAATGTAGAGAACTGTTGAGGTAAGCAAGGGATATATTCTATGTAAAATATTAATATAATCTTATTTTTTTTATGTTAAAAAAAATACTATTGTTTCACCTTTTCCTAAAATTTAAAAGTGACATTTCCAAAAATGTTACCTGTTTCAAATAACTTAGATATATTATCAGGAAAATGAATTCATATTTGAATATGTTAGCCAAAAATAATACGACAACTTACAAAAACCAAAAGAAAAGATGTATTATTTATCTGGGCAAGCAAGCCCAAACTAAGAAAAAGATGTTTTGTATTCATCTCACATTTTCAAGAATGAGTTTATAATGTGTTTCAGCAAAAACGTTTTGAATTGGCTTTTAATCTTTCAAAATAGCAATAGCCCTCACATAAATTGTGCTCCCTTGTGTTTGGGTTTGCCATTGTTCAGACGTTTTAGATTGTTATTTAATCATAGGAAGACAAAGCTTGCTAATTTGTAGCGCACCTGTTATCCCAGGATCGAATAACAGTGCTTTTGTGGGATTATAGAGAACTACCCGGTTTTCACAAATATAACAGAATCATCTCCTGGTAAAACTTCAAAGAGATAACTGTGGAGCTGAATATTTTTAACAGTTACTTTTTATGTGTTAACACCTTGTTGAGTTTGTGTACTTGACATCATGAACGCAGTGAGATTTAGAAAGTGTAGGTCATGAATATTTAGAGGACTTTTTCAGCAAATGTGAATATCTTCTAGCAGACAATGGTCTTCTTGTTTTGCATGGTATGTTCTCCACTTCCTTCAGTTTTTTGTGTATTATGCTTGATTTCCAACTAGAGGTGTAGTTATTACAGTATCACTGCAACTAGCCCTTTTTCTCCTTTATCTAACGTGTTAATAATCATTGTTCTTGTCATGATGTAACATGGAAATCTGTCTCTCCTGTTTGTTTGTTTCTTCATTTGCTCTATTCATCTTTAATTGCTCTCGAATCTTAATCCCAAATAATCTTGTGACAATTGAGCGAACAGTTTATCTCAATAGCGGATGAAAGATATGATGAGTACAGAAGACAGTTCTGACTTCATCAAAGAATATGATATTCCCAGGGGGTGCCTGCCTTCTATTGAGTAGAACTACCTCAGCCATGGCAGCTGCATCTAGACTCTGGTAGGGAAGTTCCGCTACTTATTTCCTACTTTCCACATATATAATATATGTCCATCAATGGTAACAGAGATTTTGTACTGCACTGACATACAACTCCTATATTCTACTTTCAACTCCAGCTACAAACCAAGTCACAAATTCACAAGTAAGCTTCTTGCAGGCAAAGTTCATTACTGACCTACAACTTAATGTTTTAATGATTCAGTGTGGAGCATGTGGAGAATATAGGCATGCATTACTATCAGACCCTGCTAGAAAGTGGAGTGAAGAACTTCCATTCCAAAAAGAAGGCAGAATTTTTGTCACCTACTAAGCTGAAAACATGATAAATAAGAGAATGAAAATAGATGAACGTGCAATTGATTTGGGGTTCGCGAGTTTATTTTATAAACTAATTTACATGTACTATTTGCTTGCGTCATGTATGCAGTGGGATATATTAAAACTGGGCTTCAACGAGAAGTTTATACGAACATGGGATTACTATTTTTTATACTGTGCGGCAGGATTTAAAACTCTTACCTTAGCGGATTATCAGGTATGCCTTTCTCTGCAAAACCAGCACACTGTTGTTTGTCGTCTCCATAAATATAATTGCAACATTGTCATAATGTGATGTAAAGCTTCCCAAACCAAAACAAACATAAATAAATTTGTGCTGTTGCAACTGTAATTTGAGTATCTGTAAATTCTAAAATTTGTTGGTAGCAGATGGTCTTCTCTCGACCTGGCAACGTTGCAGCTTTCTAAGGATCCATACTCCCCTAGTTGCATCAGTTCACAAATTTATTTGAATTGATTTTAGACATTATTTCATTTCAAGATCATCAACAGTATCAATTTCATTAATCATTTCATTTGCCATTAGCTGTGATTTGACGGCGTGATTGAATAAGGTCACGCTAGCGTAAACAACAACTGGTAACATTTGATCTCTGACAGTTGATATCGACAACTGGTAATATTTGATCTCCACTCGGCTGAAAATAAAATTACAAATTTATGTGGAACCTCGCATATATTTCATCTTTCCATATGTATTGGTACTCATGACTTGGTGAATCTAGCCGGGGCTATTTTTTTTACCTGAATGAAATTTCAAAAAGGAGTTGTTTTTAATGGGATATTTTTTGGAGTTTTGTTAGTTTTTGTTATTTAATGCTGGTTTTTCTTTTATTCTATATATGGATTCAGCACTCTCAAAAACTCCTGGGCACTTTCATTGTGCAAGTGTTAGCAATCAAACTTCTTTTCAATAAATTCCTGCCGGATTTTAGAGAAAATTACACCACAAAAAGCCACCTATAAAAGCCTTCAAAAATCGCGATCTAAAAACTACATGATTTTAAAGTTTATGAAACTAAAATAATTTATAGTATTATGAGTTTTTGTGTTTTTTTATATTTATGTTTAAATTGATAATAAGTTGGCTTAGCTTTCTAACTATCTTATATATTTACATATCTCCAAAATTCTCTAAAATTTTAGAATCAATCTTCAAATAATTATTTCTAATTTTTTTAAAAAATATTATCTCAAAAATCAACCAGTAATTAATAAAATCTAAGATCTAATAAATCTTTTTGATAAATGAGCTTTCACCCAACAAAACAAAACAAAACAAAAACCCAAAAAAAACAAAACTTTTACCATTATACTTTGTGCAAAAAAAGAGAGAAAAGACTCGAAACCAAACATATCCCTGCGGAAAGAGTGGAAAAAGCTGAGAGAACTGCCGGGACTATTTTTGATGATATGAAATCAAGTAAGGTATTAAAACCATAATATTCAAGTATCAAATATTTATTATTGGATAATAAGGCAGTGCATAGTGCAAATGTAAGCAGAACCATTACCTTAAAGTGATCAATCCCTTGTAACACGTTATAAGGGAATTGTATCTTTTTAATAGAATTTTTTGGTAATAGGTGTAAAATAAAAAAACTAATTTAAGTTGATTAATGACGCTTTTTTTTATCCCAAAATTAAAATTAAAATTTATATTTTAATTTATCTATTTAAAAGTGAAAATTTATTATAATTTATTTATTAATCTTTAATTTAATTATTAATTTGTAAATGAAAATATTATTATAAATTATTATTGACAAGTGTGTTAATTAATTATTGTTATTAAAGAAAAAATATAAGTTATTTAAAATAATTTATTTGTAAGTAATATTTTTCGACTTTTAGGCTATTAACATGTTTTGTTATATATTAGGAAGAGTGATTGTTTAACAAAAATGAATATTAATTCTTACCAATATAAATTCATTTTAAGCATGGATCTAACATGAGCCTAGAATGATTAGATTTTTTTAAGTACAAACTTATTTTAGAGCGCAAAAAACATGTTTGTAATTATTTATTGTTTAAATTGTATTTTTTAATGTTATAGAAATTACATAACATGTGCATTGAGCCATTTTATTAGCACATTAAACTTGTTTATTAATATATTTTTAAGTATAAGTAAATATTAATTCATATTAAAATATTTTATCCATAGCTCACCTTGAATATTTTATTCTATTCAATGTTAAAGATATATACGTTTTTGACTTTTTTATATATATATAGATATATATGAAGTTGATAAAGTGTTAAAATATTTTTGAAAAATATAAGGTTCAAATATCTTATTCACATATTTTTTTTACTTTCTAATTACTTTACATGAAATTATATTAGGTCATATGTATTTTTATTTTTTATTATAGTTGGCATTGTTTTTCTATTTAGAGAATGCTTTATTTTTATTTTAGGAGGGACAAGCATAATTACACATCGTCTTCACATAGTTGTAGAATGAGCCTCTCACTCAATGTGCCTCTAGGCTCAATTAAGGCTATCTCACTAAAGTCGTGTACTTTATAATAGCATTTAATATTAATCCACATATAATTCCAATATTGTCTCTATTGTATTTTAATTTGTATATTATTATAAATTATTATTGACAAAGGTGCGTTAATTCATTATTATGTTTATTTTTCTTTAACAGGAAAGATTAGTAGTGAGTATATTAATCCGCACCCAAACACGCGCTAAAACCTCGGGATCTTTACAATATCACTCATAACCTTCCGTGGGCAACAAAATATGCTTGTTGATCAACCCAACCCAACTTATCTTTCCCAAAATTATAGAATATACATTCTACAAAATTGTTGAAACAACAATTTACATTTACATTTTAACATAAAAAAACTAGCAAAAAACAAAAAAAGGATCCTCGCAACTTTCAAACTGTCACTTCTACACCGTTGAGGTCGATTTTCGCTTTCTTCTTTCTCCTACAAACCATGCTTTTATCATTCAATTTGAACTCAAGATCTTCAATTTGACGTCGTAATGTGTCGATTTCATCCTCTAGTTGGTGGATTCTTTCATTTGTTTCCAGCTTGTTGCTCTTGCATCTCCAATGTTTTCTTCGAGCTACCGGTGCATACACCTTTGGATTACTACGCACAAATTATTCTTGATTTTTTGCATGATATTTGACACATCGAGTGCAATCCGTGAGAAACCGGCCATAATCCTTCACCATCCACCCCAACATTATTCCAAACTTCCTGAGGCCCGCTCGTGGCCCTTAGAGCTTGAAATAGAGATGCCTTCCTTAGAGTGACTCATTGTATCCCCACACTCCACAAGACCAAGACACAAAGTACTCCTCGATTTATCAAAATAACTAGCAACCGAGATCCATGACTCTCTGAAATTTCACACAAACCCAAAGGATTCGACCGCACAAACTCCAAACTATCACAATTCACCTCGCCACCCGCAAACACAACCCTCTTTTGAATCCACTTCCATGGGCCTTGGAACACATACAAAGACCTTCTTACCAACACTCCCCGCAACTTCACTCCTACCGCCCTCCCGAAACACAAACATGTAAAAGACCCGTAACGCTCTCACCCTCGACCACATCGAAACGACCCCGAGCCCTTCTACTTGGTCGAGAACTAGAGAAAACTCAAGGCGAAGATCGAACCATTCATCCGACGAGGAAACAAACTCGAAACACCTCGCTTAAATAGAAATTATTTCCGGAATCGCAAAGCAGTGGACCATGAATTGAGGTCATGTCGCAAGCTTCCCCACAAACTTCCATAATTATTCTCGCTGTGGTGAAACGACCTTCCATCTCCGTACATGTATCGACTTCCCCGCACGAACGGTAGCCACACCAACACAGTGAGGATTAAATGCCACTTTTCGATCTCCTAATTTTCGCATTCCCGCACCTTGTAATGCGCCGACGCACAAGGGATTGATCCGTGTATGAAAAACCTTTGCATCCTCTCCAAATTCTTGAATTTCCACTTTGTGTGTTTCATACATGACCAAATCCATCCAACACGCGTCCAAACTAAGATGCAGCGCGTCCCACTAGGTAAGGCATCCATGAGGCAAGGCGTGGGAAATGGGCTTGGGAAAAGGGGGCTTCGATGGGATGGGAGCGCAGGAGGATCTGGGGGACAGTGGGAGAATCATATGCCACGTAGCTAGGGGCCGATGGGAGGAATTGTAGAATGAAAGGGAAGGGTGAGGCGAGGGGCAGGAGGGTAGGAGAAAATGGGGGAATGGGAAGAAAAGATAAGGGGTAAAGGGAAATGAGGAGACCAAGGGGAAGGGGAGTGAGAGAAGACAAATGGGGGAGGGGAGGAGAGCTAGATGATGAAGCACTTACACCCTCTCCTATATAATTCCGCATGTTACTCTTTTTTCTCTCTAACTCTTGGGCATTATTTTTTTAGTTTGATTTTTTCATATCAATCCAGTTAAGGTATTGTAACCATTCCCACGGCTCCATTCACACTACTATTTTCTTCTCTAATTCTTCCAGCGTATTAGCTTTCCAATCAGTCTTCCTTATTGTTAATTTTAGTTTACCATGGTATGTTCTATGCTTAGAGCAAAGCAGTACTTCAATATTTTCTTATTAACACCATAATCTCAATTTCTAGTATATGCAATCACATAACCATTGACAAACGTAAATACCGATAGAACATAAATAACCCATTTGAAGACAAGCCAAGACAAGAGACACAAATATTCTTATTATTCATCTTATTCAATAGAGAGAGAGAGAGAGAGAGAGAGAGAGAGAGAGAGAGAAAAATACAATTTGATACAGAGTAACAAGATGCCCATAAAACCAAAGAAAGTCTAACGTTGGTCAAACCAACAAATCACCCCTCCAATGAAGCCGGGAAAAACTCGACCTTCAAACTAAAGTCAAACATATCCCAAAACAAATTTCGAAATATGGTCAACGTAGTGGTCAAAATTTGCAACTCAAATCGCAGTCAAACCTACGGTCAACAACGCTTGTCAAAGTCAATGATTTACCTTAGTTTCTATGCCTCTAGCCAGTGGCCTCACAGGTAACTGGATTCCGACCCCCAAAAAATGCAAAGTTGAAATGATAAGGGTTGACCCAAAGTCAACACCGGTCAACGTTGTCCTACGTTGATTTATGGTAGCATCTGATGTGCTCTAGCCTTGTAATTTGTATATAGGCTAAGACACGTATTCCATAAAACCCATAAATGGTTTTGGAAAATTCTACTTAGAGAGGATTTAATTAAACTAATTAATCATTTTTTAATGTTTTCCTAAGTCTAAACTTAGGGACGATTAATTAACAGTGCTAATTTAATTAAATCAAGTGTCAATCTTCTAGATAAAGTCATGGATCACCTCCAAGTTAATCTTAGCCCTTTGTTATGCTTTCTTAATCTTGCCGTTGAAGAGTCAATCAAATATTATAAGAAGGAGGGTGAGGGGCCTATGGAAAAATATACTTCGACACTTGAGGCTATCGAGCATTTTCGAATTTGTGTGAGGAGACACAGGGCTTTGTGTCGAAGAACAAATCACTAGGGCTAGGTTTGCTAAGTGATTTGATTCAAGGATCAGCATTCCGTAGAGGGGCAGAAGGGTGCAGATTGGTCGTAGAGGGCCACAAGAATATATTTCCCGTAGAGAGGCAACATCAACGTAGGAGAGAGACAACACACGTCTTCTAGCTAGGGTGACTCGAGTTACCAGACATAGAATCACGTAGGAGCCGCCGCAATGTCTCTTGGAGTTGGTCCGCAGAAGCGGATAGAGGATGGGGTTTCTAAGCCGTGATGGCCAAGATCCAACTTCGCATCGCCCGCATCGACCCCTACTGTGGAATGGTGACGCAAAGTCCCTCTAACTTGCCTACGCAAACTTACGCAAATACAAATGCCGTAAGAAATCACGCAGAGGTAGTGAGGGCTTCATCAACGCTATTTTTGATCAGCCGAAGACTTGCCGAGTGAGGTATATCTCACACTCATTTTTTGCCAGTCTCAGATTTCTCTAAAGGGTTTTCCAAAATGTTGAGCATCGTAGTTTTATTCAAGATTATGTTGCTTAATAATACAAACCCTTAGATCATCGTTGCACCGGCTTTTCCCAAGTTGGGTTTTTCCGGGACTTAGTCCAAAAAATAATCCGTGTCAATGTGGTTGTTTTTTCGTTGAGTTTTGTTCGGATTGTTTAAGCACTTAGATTTATTCCACACAAGATTATTTGTGTAGACTCCATTTCACATTACTTTGATATTTCAATGTAATGAAATAATTATCAAATAATAGGAGAAGTAATTCATATTTATTGTAGTAGGAATCCAAATCTAGGGATTTTTCACAACAAACCAACAAATCAGCCTCCAATGAAGCTCGATAAAACTCGGCCTTCGACTAAAGTCAAACATAGCCCAAAACACCCTTGAAATATGGTCAACGTAGTGGTCAAAATCTACGATCGAACTGCAACAGTCAAACCTATGGTCAACAACAACTAAAATCACAGTCGCTTTACCTTAGTTTCTATGCCTCCAGCTGCGTCCTCATAAAATATGTACTCAGAAACCCCATACAATGATATAAGTGTTGACCCAAAGTCAACACCGGTCAATGTTGTCCATAAAAGCCCTAAATAAAGCCTCAATTCTCCGTACTATTGTTCCACACGTGTGAAGGAGAGAGAAATCCTCTTAGGCTTGTATGAACCAACTCGGGATGAGAGAGAGATGTGTGAGATGAGTGAATGATGAAATGAGGATCAGTGCCTCTCCATTTTATATCCATCATTGAGGTTGTGTGACACATCTTTTGGGGCTTGTGAGCCTACATTACAATTTTTGACCAACCTTGACATAGTAGCACATGTGTGGAAAATACATTCAAAAATAAACTTCAAGTCATCCAAACAAGATGATCTTTAGATCAATCTTGCACCTCTACGAAAGAGGAATCCAACAAAAATATCATCTCCGTCATATGAGGAGTAGTAACATGGATTTTGGCCCTAGTTTCCAAATTTAACACTCGCTCTCAACTAGGGAGAACTCCACCGTCCATCCATCTCGTCAACCTATGCAATCCCGTCATCTAGTACCATCATGTACTATCATATATCATCCCGAAATCTTGTGTCATCGTGTTGTCTCTCGCTTTGCTGCATCTTATCTACTATAGAAGAAATAGTAAGCAAGATATGATCGAGAGTACAACAATACACAATGCGTCCATCTGATAATGCTATGGTCTCTATCCTCATTTCTGCAACTCATCAGCTGATATGAGAGGTACTTCTCCCATGAGTCCCGTACCCCATGGGTAGGATGCATGTGGGGCATAGATCAAAGATAGTGGTGAACCATCTCAATATCATAATGGTGGGGAAATAGCACACCAACAAGTGTAAGGCGAACCTCAGCCATGTGGTTTCTTATAGCTCCAAGTACTATCCCCAAGCCCACCGGAGCTCCCTGCATCTCATAGTCCAACTCAAGCGGGACCCTCATGATAGGGTTTGTCCACGCAGATACTCAAGCTTCTCATTGAAGGTTAAGAATTTGTCCTTCCTTAGGGGCTTCATGGAGAATATGTTAGCACCCGCTCATCGCCCCAATGTGAGTGGAGCCTTTACTTGGCTGCTTTCGTTGTACTCCGTCCCAGATAAATTGGTACCCTAATATCAATATGCTTGGACTCGGTCATGGAACACAGGATTCTCATCAAGACGAATCCCACTTTGGTTGTCACAAAGGATCACGGTGGTATCCAACACATGCCCAAACAACTCACCGAAGATTTTTATCAACCAACAAACTTTCGCAACAGCCATACTTTCCGCAATGTATTCTAGCTCTGATAGCAGTCTCAAAGGAACCGATTTTCTACTTCGCTCATCCAAGAGATAGAAGTAGAACTCTAGGGTGAAGCAACATCCATATGTATTTTTATGATCCACCACACTATCCCGCCACAAATCGAGCATCGGATTATCCATGGAGCCTCATACTCCCCGAAAGTGCATCTCACCCCATGTTGATCTGATAGCCCCCCCAGATATCTCAAGAGATTCTTGGCACCAATCCAGTTGAATGTGATGAGGCTCAACCATGTATTGACTCACACGCTGTTAACCGCAAAACATATGTACGAACATGAGTTCACTAAGAACATCAAGGCCCCCACGAGTTGACGATACTCTATGATTTCCCAAATCGGCTCAGTAGCCGCTTCCACACAACTTCTTAAAGTTGAGTTCCATCAGCAGTAGTCACGACTTGCAATCCATCATCCCAAATCTCTCCAAAAGATGCTTTTCACAACATATTTTCCTTGAGAAAGGAAAATATCACTCCGGATTTTTTCCACCTCCGTGCTCTAGGAAATAGTGCATCGGCTCTCTCGGTCCTTCATCTCAAATCTTGGAATCTAGCTCCCTCTTTACATTAATGAATAAGAGGGCTTCAAAGCACCACAAGAAGAGATCATCCATATAGAGAACCATAATGAGAGGCTTTTATTATCAACCATAAAATAAAGGTTTGGATCAACATCACTTTGAGTAAATCCCGCCCTTCATCAAGTAGCTATCAATCCTCTCATACCAATCCCCGGGGGTTTGCTTCGAACCCATAGAGGGTGATTTCTTCAACTCCGCATACATGTGTGTCTCTATCTTGAACTTTTGAACCCCAAAGCAAGTTGTTCCACATAGACCTTTTCCTCGATTGAGACATGTATGATGGCAAGTGCTTAACATCCATCCGACGTGAGACTCCATCCTTGAGATGTAGCAAGGGAAATGATCAATTAGATGGTGGTTTAGCAGAAATAGGTGCAAATATTTCATCATAATCTATGCCTTCCTTCTCCGCAAGAAGCCTTGGGAAACAAAGCTTGCCTTGAACTTTTCAACACTTCCTTCGGCTCCATGCTTAATCTCGTAGAGCCATTTTGAGGTGACAACAGTATTTGTCCTTCTTGCTTAGGGGACCACATCCCATACATCATTCTTCATGATGGACTCATATTCCTCGTTCATGGCATCCTTCCAAACTTGATTCTCCACGACTTCTTCAAATTTCTCCAGTACTAGATTATACAATGGTGTTTCGATGGTCGCCAGGGTACCCTTGGTACCTATTCAACTTCTTACTTTCTACTAATGTTCCCCTGGAGCAATATGTCTCTCAAGATATTTGAGAGTGTCTCTAAGCCATGAGGGACTCCTTGATTTGAAGAAGGTGGGATCTATAGGATCCGTCTTGACCTTTAACAATAGGTATTGGTTCATCCTTCTGTCCCTTCCTCGCTTCTTCTTGCTTCTTCTTCTTCTTCTTTGTCTTCCCTCCTTTGAGATAAGAATATTCTAACCTTTCGAGGGCAGATTCTGGCTGCCGAAGGTGACATCATGACATATGTCCACTCCTCTTTCGACCAATAACACACGTATTCTATATGACTTTGAGTGTTTCATTGTAGCCCACAAACATTCCCCTTCTTTCCACAAGCATCCAACTTGCTTCTCTTTTCTTTCGGCACATGAAAAATTATGGGACTTCCAAAAACTCTAAAAAATGAGACATCTGTGATTCTTACCAAAGAAGACTTCTTCTGGAGTTTTTGGAGTCTAATGCAGTAATTGTGGGCATCTATTTTGAACATACACATCTAAGTTAAGCAGCTTCTTCCCCATAGGAACTTCTGAAGACCTTGGTCATATAGCATGGGATGAGGAACTTCCAAAATGGTTCTCCACTTTTCCTTTCAACAACACCATTTTGTTCGTATATACATAGTAGTGGTATCCTCTCTTAATGCCGACTTTCCCCGCAATAATCATTGAATTCATTTGACTTATATTTGGTCTCCTTTATCGCTCCTCAAAATTTTGATCTTCTTCCCCGTTTTTATTTTTCAACCAAGGCCTTGAATGTGTAGAACCATTTGAATATTTTGTCCTTTTCCTTAAAAAAAGTATATCCAAGTTTTTATGAGAAGTAATCTATGAAAGTGATATAATATAATCATCCTCCCAAAGATGTTACGGGTATCATACCGTATAGATCAAAATGATTCAATTGTAAAATGTCATATGCCTTAGTGACACTTGAGGGGAATGGTCCCCTTGTACGTTGTCCTCCGCACAACCTTGGCATATACCTTCATGGTCATCTTTGAAATTGGAGCATAGCCCCTATCACCACCTTCCTTGCTTCTGCAGAAGAGCTTTATAATAAAGGTGTGAAAACCTTCGGTGCCGATAGCTATGGATTGAAGAGTTGTGTGTGCATGTCATGGCTCCACGCACTTCCTCCAACCTAGTAGAGTGTATCAACCCGAAACCAAGAGTGAACACTTATTTGAAGTTCCTCTTCCAAATGCGTACCTTTCCATTGGTGAATGCCACCTTGAATCCTTTGTCTTACATCGTCGATGATAGACACTAGATTACTCTTCAAGTCGTGTACATACAACACATATTGCAAACATAGGACTTGGCCTCCTGATTTAGATAGAAGAGTCATAGTCCCCCGTCCCTTTTCACTATGATAGGTGGCGTTGTCTCCAAGGATACTTCTAGAATTAGTATCATTTTCTATCAATCAGTAGAGGGCCTCTTTATATCCACTAAAGTGTCTTGAGGCACCACTATCAATCAACTAGTTATCCAGGTACTGCCTGGAGGAGATGCAAACAGTAGAGGGCGATATAAGAACAAAGTATTCTATTTTTCTTATCAACAATATTGGATTCATCACACTTGAAGTTTCTTGACCTCTTGAAAGGTTGACCATTTCCATTTCCATTTCTGATATTTAGAGGGAGCCTTCCTCTTTCCTTTGAACCCTCGTTGTTCCTTTGATTTTCTATTCCTCCCGAAGTTTTTTTTGTTGTCATCATCGCGGGGAGAGTCCCTTTTATTGGGGGCACTCTCTCGCATAATGACCAAACTTGTTACAATTTCTTAACATCTTCCCTTCCTTCCTTTGGGACCCACTCTTTCCATGATTTTGATTTCTGCACCAACATTATTCCTCTCTTGCATAAGCGATGAAGGTAGGTGGTCACTTCCATTCCCATTTGAGGGATGGTCTCTCTCCATCATCCTTGTCTCCTCTTTCGATTCGCATCTTGTCAAAAATTCATCAAAAATCGTGAATTATATTATTATTGAGAATAGTAGTATTAAATACATACCATGGTCGAGGAAGACCCTCCAAGAGCAATGAGGGTGAGCTCTTAGTCGTCGATGCTACAACCTCTCCAATACTTCTCAAGAGATCATTCTCTGATTTTGGTGATCCTCATGAAGTAGGATTGGATGGACTCTCCCTTTTCCATCTTGATGTCCTTCAACTTGTTCTTCAAAAATATAATTTGATAAGCTATTGTTAGCCCCGAACATGCTAACTAACTTATCATACATCTCCTTAGATGTGCCTCAATCTCGTATATAAGCAACCAGGTGCTTATGAATCAGAATTTGATCGATGATCTTCTGTACCCTTGAATTCCCCTTTCTTTACTTTTTTATAGTGGTAGTCAAGTGCATTTGATGGAGGCTCAATGATCTTTCCTTGCACATAATCCATGAAATATTGTTCCTTCAATGTTAGATCCAAGGACATTTTTCCAAGCATGATAATCGTACTTATTAGTCACTTTGTCACTCTGTATTTTGGAAGTATGATGAGGAAGCCATCTGGGTCCTCGGTCCTTGTCTATTCAACTTCTAGTGATTGCTTTTATCACCCTTGCTTGGGCTTTGTCTTCACTCTTAGCTCTAATACCACATCTTAATTTTAGTTAACCATGGTGATGTTCTCATGCTTAGATGCAAATTACTTCAATCTTTCTTATTAGCCCAATTCAATCTCCAGATATGCAATCACATAACCATTGATAGTGCAATGCCAGATAGAACATGGTAAGCAATTCGATTGTAATACAAGCCAAGACAAGAGACACAAATATTCTTACTATTCTTCTTATTCAATAGAGAGAGAGAAAATACAATTTTCATTTTCGTAGTTAACAGATGCCCTAGCCAAGTAAATTCAATGTCAGAGTTAAACCAACAAATCACCTCAAATGAATCTCTAGCTAAACTTGGCCTTCGGTAGAAAGGTCAAACACAACCCAAAACAACTTCCGAAATATTGTCAACGCAAAGGGTAAAAATCATGGATCAAACCAAATGGGTCAACGTTGCGATCATAACATCGTTGATATTCAACACTTCACTCTCGGTTTTTGCCCAAACGCGACCTCATAAAAATACGAATTTCGACCAAAACACATTACCAAATGATAAGTGTCGAACCAAAGTCAACATTTTGTCAACGTTGTTCAGAAAATCCCCTACACACCCGAATTCTCCAGCTTGTTGTTCCTAACACGTGTGAAGCCGAGAGATAAAGCCGCTAAAGGGCTTGTACGAACCAATCTCAAATGAGAGAGATGATGTGAGATGAGTGAATGATGAAATGAGGATCATGTCTCTCCTTTTATATCCATCACTAAGGGTGTGTGACACATATTTTGGGGCTTGTGAGCCTACATTACAATTCCTCGGCTCGACCTCGACAAATCACACGTGTGGAAAATAAATTCAAAAATCAACTTCTCGCTCAACCTCTCTAAAAGAGGAATCCAACAAAAATATCATCTCCATCATATGAGCAAGGTAACGTAGAGTTTGGACCTAGTTTCTAAATTTAACACCGTAAACACCCCCAAGTTCTATGCCTTTTAAATTAGACATTTGAACATACATCCATAGGGGAGTGGACCCCAATGGATAATTGTTATGTGGATATGATTAAATACTTAATTATGAAAAATAAATAAAATATTGTGCATGCACTATGACCAGATGAGAAAGTGAGATCACATGCCTAATCCATGAGGTAATGGAAAAGGAAAAAGACTTTCTCCAAATCTTTCAAAAATCCTTGAAAGAAATTATTTCTAATTTAGATTTTTGAGGAAAAATCTAAATTTCCCCAATGAAGAGGAGTAGTTGGGAAGAGGTGAGAAAAAGCTGGAAAAGCCGAGGAAAAGCTTAAAGCAGCTTTAAAGAGTCCCAGAATGGGAAGCCTAGGCTAAACAGGAATAAAGCATCCTGAAATTCTGGACGCAGAATTGGAAACAGGCTTGGGGAAAGCACAGCTTAAATAAGCTGCTCCAGAACAGATTGAAGTTAGTTTGTTCTGGGGAGGATCTCTACTCGGGGGTGAATCCTGGGAGATAAAGAGGATTCTAAGGTTGGGAGGACTGGTCATAATAGAGGTGTGCATGCATAAATTTGGAGATATCTGTAAGTCTGTGTTAAAAATATTCCTTTATGGTTGATGAAATTGTGCTGTTCTAGTCCTTTATGCAATTTATGAAATTATGATGTTCTATTCCTTTATTCAATTTATGAAATTGTGATATTATATTCCTTTATGCAAATTATGAAATTGTGATGTTATAGTACATTATGGAATGTATGAATTGTTATGTTATGTTGCATTTTGCAACTGTTAGAGGGATTAATGGTGCAGTAACTTATGTAATTGCAACTACAGCTATTGACAGTAGAGACAAATGGTTGGGTGTAGAGATGAGTACATTGAAATAATGAGGTTGAGATGATAGATTAATTGAGCAGCCAATATAATAACTATGTATAGGTATAGATGGCTATCTTCTAAAGGAGTATTTAATTCTGTGTGTATAAACAGAAGATGTTAACAAACCAGTACCCATGAACATTAAGTTCCAAATAAATTAATCTATCATAACAATACTGACGGCACAGAATTCACTGTGATCAATAACAGAAAGTAGGGAACAACAACCCTCAGCTGTGTTACAATGGAAAGAATTGTAAAAATTAGAATTTACAGTATTCTATTAAATGTAATGGTACACATATGGAGGTAGCAGTTGAATCCTAACTAAGTACGAGGATTTAATACTAGGGATTCTAAACTATCCAGTTCAATATTCTCTCCCTCCCTTGGAGTGAAGCAAGAGGAGTTGTTTCCTAGTTTCCATGGAACAGCTGAATCTATACCATAGTGTCATACATGCTGAATGGTTATAACAGACAAATAAGGGGGGGAAAAAGCCTATTGCAAAATCTATTGTGAAATAACAGTCTGTGTGAGGGAAGATTGTAAGCATGTGTAAAATACCATGAACAGAGCATCTGGTTACCATCCATAGAACTACTGGGAAGGTAGTGGAGCAATGGAGGTGAACTGCGTAGAGATAGATGTATGCGAGGAGGCATACATCTATACTTCGATGCTGAAACTTTACATATTGAGAATATTAGCAGGCCGGAAAATTGGGAAGTTTGATTAAGGGCCTAGTGATCATCCTGCACAGAAAACCTGAGACATACAAGGTAAAATACGTAGATATATAGTCTACTATATGAACTGAGAAGAGGGGAGGTTAAGCCCAAAAATCCTCATGGAAATTCTTGTATTCCAGGGCTAACTGTAAGTACTGAAAAGAATCTAAACCCCGGATAACAGTCTGCATTGTGGCTGATGCAGTATAAAAACTATAATTGTTATCGACGCATAAAGCGAAGAATATAAAGTTATGTTATATGGGTAGCACTCATCATAGGGGTGATGAATATAGACATATTATGAATATAGACCTTAAGAGAGACCTGTTGAATCTCATTCGGAGTAAAATGAACCAATTTTAGAAGAGGAGTTAAGAAATGTAGGAGGAGTAACCATGAGGTATAATGGATGTTATTAAATAATAACATAATCCCATGAAAAAAAAAAAAATGGGTTTGGGAGACGTGACAAATGGTATCGGAGCTAAAGTTCAAAAATTGGGCAAGATATGTGCTCACAAGGAAATGGTTAATTGTTATAAAAGTTAGAAATGACATATCTACTATTGTTCTACTATCATAGTTATGAAAATTCATTACCATAAAGTGAAGATACTCGAAATCATCTAATTACGTAGAAAGGATAAATGTCATGAAAACATTTAAGAGAATCTGGATGTTTGATTTTGGTACTACATTTAACAGAACCCATCATCAGGCCTTCACCTTTCAAATACTGGTTAGCCCAGAAAATCCATAGAGTAGATCGGGTTAAATCTGAAGTACTTACCCTCTACAGATGATTAATTCTGGTTTTGCTTACGGTAGGCACAAATGATTTATTATATGTTTATGAGTCTACTAGCGAAACATTATAAAAAAGTATTAGAAAGCACATAGTATAAATATAACCAGCTGGAAGTAAATACCATGAATTTTGACATTCAAAGCTGTGCAGGAAATTTGAATATTACCTTGCTCCATATATGTGTATAATTGTGAAAAATTATGCTCATATGTAAATGGAAAAACTATATTAGTAGACTTTGATTTATAAAGGAAAATTAAAAGAGGCAAATTAGGCATGCCAACATTTTTGAGCTTTTAAAAGAAATTCTATTCTACTTAATGAATATACAAATCATAGCAGTGATAGAGTATATTATGTTGTGAAATTCATCTCAGATTTTGGGACTACACATCATAGTCAAGGACTATTGAATCCATATCTATAATCAACCATGTGACTATATGTGCTCAGAAATATGTTAGAAAACAAGTATAACAGAACAGAAGTATACAGAAAAAAAAATTTCTTGACTTATAAGTTATGTTCTCTAGTCAAGTACTAACAACCTCCTAATTGCATACCCTAAAAGAAATGTAGAATTTAAGGGTATGGATTCTAAAACATATAATTGTACTTCTCATTAAACTCCAATGCAAATCACTACTTTAGAAGAGTTATCGTACTCATAGCCATTGGAGAACATTTTATATTTTAATTTTGTCCCTAACCTCTGAAATAAATGGTAGGGATATATATATATATAAAGTCTATGTTTAACGAGTAGCGCCAAATGAAATATCGCCTACATGATTAGGTATTTACCAAAACAAATATAGATTATCAAGTATTAAAATTTAATGAAAGTCGGCCTGGGTAAGCGCGACTATATATATGGGCTATTTAGAAGACCAAATGACACCGGTGTATGTAAATCATAACGCAAAAGTAAAATGATATATCTGCGCACTTTAATTTGTGCTAACCGAGGAAGAACGCTACTTGATAGGATCTTTATATCTTTAATGGTTGAAAGAGTATGGCTTTCAATTATATATCTGCTTTTAAAGTTCAGAATCATGTAAGATGTTTACCAAAGATTATCATACATCTATGTAAACATCTACTAATACATCTAAGCATACATAAAGAAAAATTTGACACGCCGTAAGGGTAAGGAAGAAAAATTTATGCTTAAGGCATATCATCAATAGAAAAATGAAAAAAACCTAACCCCTCTAAAAATTTATTAAACATATAAATATAAACATTTAACAATGAACCCATACATGTATATTAAATTTCGGTCAAACAAAAAAAAAAGGGGATTTCACATCTTACGGATCTATCCTTAAGCAATATGAATATATCGGTATGAATTAGATAAATGAGGAAATAAGCGGTGATCTAAATTCATACGTTACCTATGCATGCGACTGAAAGAAATTGGATTAGCCGCAGGCCGAATCCAAAAGGGTTAACCGACGTGCAAAAACAGAAAAAAAATCGAATAGGATGATAATGGTAAGTGGGTTGGTGTGTACCCTACGCCCACGCGATTGTGCAGCATGAGGCCACCATGATAAACCTCATTTCTGCGTGCAATTATAACGCAACTAGCCTATGAATTTTTCAGTCAGGAATTTTCAAACTGTTACGCCAAGATCATTAGGGTTAGTCATAAACACTTTAAATAATCATGACAGAGCCGTGTAGAATAACTCAGTATCCATAACCAGAGCAATCGGCCAAGTCATGGTCAGCTGTCGGTACTCCAATGTAATGGAGACGGAGGACTCCCGAACCAATAAACAATATTAATACGAACTATTACATTACGGCAACCATCACTTGCATATATTGATAATAATACCGAAATAAGTCATGGACCGAGGAGGCCTATGAGTTAAGCCTTAAAGAACCTAGCGTAATTAGGCCGGCTTAGTCGAAAGAACCTCCAGTACTCAGGTTAAAGGAAACCCGAGGCTTCCTGTAACATGCGACCCGACCCCCTAATAAAACCGAAACAGAAACCGGTCAGTGGTTACAGTTAGGTGATAACATTGAAAACCTTTAAGAAACGCATATATTGCCAATGCATACAGAACCTGAATAGAAACGTTGAAGTCATAACATCGGGTTGTAGACAGAAAGTTAAGATGTATCAATAGAAATTCCTCGATTCATATTCTGCCCTGGAAGGGAGTCGAGGGGGTAAGCCATTATAAACAGACAGTAAATCTCCTACCGGTTAAACAAATCACAATGAAGATAATCCCAGCCGCTTGCTCCACAATATCCCGTTCGCCGGGCATAGGTACCTGTAGTAATATTTGACCGAATCGTTAACAGGAACAGGAAAAAAAAAACGTATCTCAATATTGGCACGAAACAAATTCAGGAAATAAAGAAACAGTAAGAGCAAAATAAAACCCATGTTCCATTTGGTAAAGATCCATCCATGGGTCATACGAGGCACTAAACTTCTGCAATGCTCGCCATTATCAGAAGCCACACGGAGAGGTGAGGCGTAGGTATAGAAAACAATGGGAGAGGGACACAAACGAACTACCATTGTGAATGATGGCAGGAGCGAGGGTTTAAAATAGGAAAACCGTAGTCGAGTGCCCGATTTTACACTGAACAGTTGGTGGCGCGATATAGGGTTTGCATGCAGAGCAAAGTTTCGAGCTCTAGTCGGCGTGTTCGAGAGTGAATAAGAAATATCGAAGAGGATTTGCAGGGATGGGCCACTCAGTACATCGAATTCCATCTATCTGTTTTCCCGCAACCTTTGGTACGGTGCCGGCGAAGTTCGGCTAAAGACAGCTATTCGTTCTGAGGAAATGAGCTGTTGTTGTACCGTATAGCTGGTGATGACACCTGCACACTGCTGAGTGGGAAAAACGGTAAGAAATTCTACTATGAAATCCTGCCGTGGCCTGTTGGCAAATCGGCCTCTGCAACAAAACTGACAATACGTAAAGTGCTGAGTACTTGAACGGTAAAGATGCAGACCGTGGCATATACGAAATCTGCAAACCCTAAACATAGCGCAATAAAACCACAACAGAAAAACAATGGCCATATCAAAAATAAATACACGATGGGAGTTTGCACCATGTCCCGCGAGAAATCAGGTCCCAGTTTAATATATGTATACAATTATCCGTCAGATCGAAGGTGGAAAGTTCGGCTACGACGTGGTTCTTTCATACGCGGGCATGAGCGTAGGGTTGGACCCAATGTTTTCCTTAACCGAAGTCTGACCGTCGAATTGATGAAATATAATTGACCTTCCACACGTAGAGGTATATGTGGGAAAAATGCGTATTGTTATAAATTTTAGGGATATACGCATTACTATACGCATTACTATTGAATATATATATACGCATTACTATATGTATAGGACTACTATACGCATTACTACACGCATTATAAGTAAAGTAAAATTATTTAATTAGTAATTACACCACGTACACATAAGGAGTCAGACATCTACTAATAAGTTGGTATAGTTACATAGAAGAGGGGTCGAATGATTATTTCAAAATAATTGTATCCAAGAAGTATATGTTTAGAGTTGATATGAATACTCACTTTCATATATGATATTCAGTGGGATTATAAAATATATTATATGATTATATATATATGTCTATATATATATATATAGGATTGAAATGTAACCATGGGAAATCTTAAAGATTCGTAGAGGGGAAGATTTGGATATTAAATGGAAATAACCATTTCGATTTTGTACTTGGTATATCAATAACATGGCAGTATGTTATATAGAGAATTATATATATACATACATTTACATACAAGTGGCATCATATATATATACCTTTACATAAAATGTTAATGAACTATGGAAAATATAATAATCATTATCATGAGAAATGATAGATTAAAATGAAAGAAATTGCATGTGGAGCATAAGTTAAATCTACAATTAACATTATAAATATAGGTGATTTTGTTATAATGTTAACTTTGTTGAGGTTACTAGAAAAGTGGAATGACATATTTTACCCTATGGTTGAATTATTATTACTCTAATTAGGGTGAAAGTAGTAACAAACCCTACTGATGCATGGAAAATAACGAAGTGGTTAAATGAGTAAGTGGAAGATGTATCCTATAAATAAGGCATGTATACTGCTATAAAAAGAAAAGAAGATTGAAGTGCAAGTTTTAATTACAGTTAAATGGGTGAATTAGTAATTGTGGAACCATTACATTGAGTTAGGCATGAATGAATGAAGGGATAACTTAAAAATTTTCCTGATGATTTACTTAAGGAAGAATATTCTTGTAATAGTGGAAGAATGATTTCTTAATTATTTTATTCTTCCATGGAAATAAATTATATTTTCAAGTTGATATATTATAGATAATGAGTAATAGAATTGGAAAAAATATGGAGAAGTGATATTTCTCTCATAAGGAAAAAAACAAATATAGATAAAAGCATAGAGATTTATGGGTTGCTTTTATTAGAAAAAAAATAGAATGCTTTTATGCATTAGAAAAGAAGGAATTCTTTTATGATTCAGGAAAAAGTTGGAATACTTTTAGGATTAATAAAATCTATTCCATTTTAATTAATTCTATAAGCCTATGAGAAAAATAGAAGAGGAGAACTAGCAAAGCATGAACATACAATTAAAAGTAAATGCATAAATTCTGGTGAGTCGTTGAAAAAGGGGAAACTGTGTCAAATTTATTTTTGGCATTATCAAGTATTAATATTTGTGAATGTGATGAATTATAGAAATTTCATTTATCACCTGAAAAGGAAACATGTATTCACACTATAAAATTTTGTGGGGTAAATTTTATTAAAGTTAATTTTCTTGAATCTTAATTTCAAAGACAGAGAAATGATGTGAAATCATACAGCTACAAACCGAGAGAAAAGAGGATGAGCTGTATTTTGGACTTGGGTGTGGGGGAAACCCATCAGCTCCAAATTTGTTCACTTAAGTTTTGAATTAGTGGATACAATTTCATGTGAGAGGTAAGCATGGAATTGTAGAGATTATTAATGAGTCTAGTTGTTACTAATTAAATTGATTAACTAACAAAAGAAACAATGAAAAGATACTAGAAGTACAACTATAAAATGAGAAAGGGTAAGCATAACCATGCATATGATACAATTGTTTTCTCTCATTTATGAGTACTAATGAAAAAGTTGAAAAATTGTTTAGCCAAGTGTGTAACAGGAAATTGGGCACTCTGGAAACAAAGAGGAAAAAGGTGAAGATAAATCACCTAGAAAATCCAGAAAAGCTGAACTGAACCAAGTTGCGTGAGGAAAGAATCTCACTGAAAAACAAGAAAGGATAAGTAGTGTACTAAAAGTGCACTAAACTATTATGAACCTGAACGGTTTGATTTATAACTGAATGTCTTAAGTTATTGAAATGCAGAATGCTGTTGTGAATTATCAATTATATGTACCTGATCTTACTTACATTGGTATGAATTGTGGACAGAGAAACCAGAATAAAAGATCTTCCATACAGACTTCTTGCAAAGAAGTAGGAAGAAAAACAACTGCATAAGGCATCAGTAAATAGAGTGGAGGCAGGAGAATACTCTGCTGGAAACTAATGGCTTATACATTAGCCCTGCCCTTGCTTATTAAATTTTCTGATATATTTCATGTCTCCTTGTTGGAAAGGAAACGTTATAATTTTTGTACATGATGCTTCTCACATGATGGATTTGAAATGTGGTCCAGGTGGAACTAGAAGAGGAATTTCCTTCCAGAGTCGCCTCAAAGATGAAAGCGAGAAGGAATTGAATTGCGAGAACGAACAGTAGCTAGAGTAAAGGTGCAGTGGAGCACTTTACTGCTGAAAAGCTACATGGAACAGAGAAGCTAAGATGATGGAAAAGCATTCATAATTAAGTTCAAAATGAACTAAGTCGATAGTTGTCAACACCGAGGACGGTGTTTATTTTCAGAGGGGGAATATGTAACACCCCCAAGTTCTATGCTTTTTAAATTAGACATTTGAACATACATCCATAGGGGAGTGGACCCCAATGGATAATTGTTATGTGGATATGATTAAATACTTAATTATGAAAAATAAATAAAATATTGTGCATGCACTATGACCAGATGAGAAAGTGAGATCACATGCCTAATCCATGAGGTAATGGAAAAGGAAAAAGACTTTCCCCAAATCTTTCAAAAATCCTTGAAAGAAATTATTTCTAATTTAGATTTTTGAGGAAAAAATCTAAATTTCCCCAATGAAGAGGAGTAGTTGGGAAGAGCTGAGAAAAAGTTGGAAAAGATGAGGAAAAGCTTAAAGCAGCTTTAAAGAGTCCCAAAATGGGAAGCCTAGGATAAACAGGAATAAAGCATCCTGAAATTCTGGACGCAGAATTGGAAACAGGCTTGGGGAAAGCACAGCTTAAATAAGCTGCTCCAGAACAGATTGAAGTTAGTTTGTTCTGGGGAGGATCTCTACTCGGGGGTGAATCCTGGGAGATAAAGAGGATTCTAAGGTTGGGAGGACTGGTCATAATAGAGGTGTGCATGCATAAATTTGGAGATATCTGTAAGTCTGTGTTAAAAATATTCCTTTATGGTTGATGAAATTGTGCTGTTCTAGTCCTTTATGCAATTTATGAAATTATGATGTTCTATTCCTTTATTCAATTTATGAAATTGTGATATTATATTCCTTTATGCAAATTATGAAATTGTGATGTTATAGTACATTATGGAATGTATGAATTGTTATGTTGTGTTGCATTTTGCAACTGTTAGAGGGATTAATGGTGCAGTAACTTATGTAATTGCAACTACAGCTATTGACAGTAGAGACAAATGGTTGGGTGTAGAGATGAGTACATTGAAATAATGAGGTTGAGATGATAGATTAATTGAGCAGCCAATATAATAACTATGTATAGGTATAGATGGCTATCTTCTAAAGGAATAATTAATTCTGTGTGTATAAACAGAAGATGTTAATAAACCAGTACCCATGAACATTAAGTTCCAAATAAATTAATCTATCATAACAATACTGATGGCACAGAATTCACTGTGATCAATAACAGAAAGTAGGGAACAACAACCTCAGCTGTGCTACAATGGAAAGAATTGTAAAAATTAGAATTTACAGTATTCTATTAAAGGTAATGGTACACATATGGAGGTAGCAGTTGAATCCTAACTAAGTACGAGGATTTAATACTAGGGAATCTAAACGATCCAGTTCAATATTCTCTCCCTCCCTTGGAGTGAAGCAAGAGGAGTTGTTTCCTAGTTTCCATAGAACAGTTGAATCTATACCATAGTGGCATACATGCTGCATGGTTATAACAGGCAAATAAGGGGGGAAAAAGCCTATTACAAAATCTATTGTGAAATAACAGTCTGTGTGAGGGAAGATTGTAAGCATGTGTAAAATACCATGAACAGAGCATCTGGTTACCATCCATAGAACTACTGGGAAGGTAGTGGAGCAATGGAGGTGAACTGCGTAGAGATAGATGTATGCGAGGAGGCATACATCTATACTTCGATGCTGAAACTTTACATATTGAGAATATTAGCAGGCCGGCAAACTGGGAAGTTTGATTAAGGGCCTAGTGATCATCCTGCACAGAAAACCTGAGACATACAAGGTAAAATACGTAGATATATAGTCTACTATATGAACTGAGAAGAGGGGAGATTAAGCCCAAAAATCCTCATGGAAATTCGTGTATTCCAGGGCTGACTGTAAGTACTTAAAAGAATCTAAACCCCGGATAACAGTCTGCATTGTGGCTGATGCAGTATAAAAACTATAATTGTTATCGACGCATAAAGCGGAGAATATAAAGTTATGTTATATGGGTAGCACTCATCATAGGGGTGATGAATATAGACATATTATGAATATAGACCTTAAGAGAGACCTGTTGAATCTCATTCGGAGTAAAATGAACCAATTTTAGAAGAGGAGTTAAGAAATGTAGGAGGAGTAACCATGAGGTATAACGGATGTTATTAAATAATAACATAATCCCATGAAAAAAAAAAAAAAATTGGGTTTGGGAGGATGGACAAACACTTATTTTGTCCTCTAAGAATATGATAGAAGTGTAATTGACCAAAGAGGGGCCTCATTCCCTGGATTCTCTTGATGATTTGGTTCAATTTGTAGTTTTGCGCTGATGAATTGTAATTCATATGCTTTACAATAATCATGGATTCCCCTAGGATATACATGTCTTTTATTCCCTTTTTATGAGTCAATGATAGCCCAAAGAACAATCCATAAGCCTCGGCTTGATTGTTCGTATTTTTTCCAAGTCCCCAAGAAAATCTGTCTTTTATGATTCTTTCAAGATTAATGATAATCCCTCCCCCTCCTGCCACCCCACATTAATTCATTATTGTTATCAAAGGAAAAATACGTTATTTAAAATAATTTATTTGTAAGCAATACTTTTGGATTTTGGACCATTAACATGTTTCGATATATCTTAAGAAGATGAGCTTTTAATTAATCAAAAGCAATCTAAAAAATATGTCATTTTAATTATCATTAAGGCTACCTCACTAAAGTCGTGTACTTTGTAATAACATTTAACATTAATCCATATATTTATCCAAGTATTGTCTCCAGTGCAATTTAACTTTTTTATTTAAAAAAATAAATTAATTTTTAGAATTTGTAGATATAATAAATTTGACAAGCCCTTCCATATAAAAAATTTAAGTCGTAATTATGCCTCATGTGAGTTTAGCTAAAGTGGTTAACAAAATGGTTTATGATCCTCTTCACCTAGGTTCTATTCCTCTAGAGTGTTTGTTGTGATAACCCAAAAAGGATAGACACCCCCAAGTGGGACTAGAGGCCATAGTCTCTATCTAAGTTATAGGTTTCCTTACAAGGTGTTGCTACTAACATAGAGATTATGGTGGGGTTATCCTGGTGGGATCAAATCTTTTGAGATGCAAGCCTCTTCCAGAGTGAAAAGAGATTTGATCCCTCTTTCCCATTGGTATATCTAGAGTTAAGATGGATATAAGTTGATCTTATTATTAATTATAATTATAATGATTACATTTATGTTTTTTTTAATTTGACCAAATCAAGATGTTTCAATATTTTGATTATTACTTTTTTAAATTTAAGTTAATTTTTTTTTAATTTTAATTTTATTTTATTTTTATCAAGTCAAAATGTTTATGGGACATTACAATATCTCCCCTACCTTTTTTCTTCACAATTTAATTTTAAAAATATTACCATTGTATTGTAGCCAAGCTTATTTGAAAGTTAATAAGTATAATGTAAATATAAAGTTTTTATGTGATTATTAATTAAATTTAAATATCATTACAAAATTATTATTTTACACCCGTCTATCTCACATACCTTTTTGCTTTTAGATTTAATTTAAAAAAAATGTTATAAAATTAGATTAAAAAAAAAAACTATTTTAAAAACATTTAAAAAATGTTGATATACAATCTTTCTTACATTACACCTAACACCTACACATCTCCCCCATAATCCGTTGTAAAGCGCCTCTCTACACATCTCCGCCATAATCCATTATACAATAAGATTTTATAAAAAAATATTATAAATTATGATAATGTATAAATTTGTAAATATGCACTCGTCTTTATTTTGCATTTTTTATTTATTTATATTTATTTTGTTATTATAGCAGTAAGTAGTTGATTTTTTAATTAAAAGTTATATTAGTATCGTGACTATTTTTTAATTTAATTTATATATAAGTAAAATTACTTTTTATCTCAATTTAAAGTTTGTGGTTTTTTGAATGAAGTAAAAATTATTTATTTTGAAGTTAACTACACATTTGGTGAAGTTTTTTAAATTTTTATGTATATTTTAAATTTAGTGAAGATTTTTATTTTTATTTTTATGTATATTTTAAAATTTGTATAAATGTTTGTATAAATGATAATTAAAAATGAGGAGATTAATCATTTTAGTTTAAAGTATGTGTTTTTTTTTGGTGAAACAAAAATTTGTAGTTAAAAATCAACTAAGTGTTAAGGTATTTTAAACTTTGTATTAATGTTTGCTTGAATAATTAAAGATGAGTATATTAATCATTTTCTATTATTATTTTTAACAATTTTATATTTATGAAAAAAATTATAATATTACTTATCAACATGTTTTATGTATCTTTTTTTCTTCGACTTTTAACAATATAAAATATATAATAATATGAGATACACATAAAATACAATAGGTTTTCTAATTAAAGCCATCCTCTAGCTTATTCTATATTTTGAAATAAAATAAATAATATAGGAAATAAATATTTGAATACACTAGTTGTCTTAACCCAACCATCATTAGTTTTGTTGGACTCTATGTTAACATGATTTGGAAGGTCATTTTACCTAATATTTTATAAATTTATGTTTATTCTTCATTCCTCACTACCTTCATTACCATATATTTTTCCATTTTCATCTCATACAAACTTCATAAAACATACAAGCATTAATACTATTGATTTTCGTTATTTGATGGTTTCTTAGAATTATTTATGTCTTTTCTTAACTTGCTTCTAAAATGCTTGATATTTTGCATATTTTTTGTAGCTCCAGAAACTTGTTGTAGCTATGGAAACATGTAGTATACTAGCTACAAAGACTTGTAGTAGATAGTTGGAGACAAAAAATTTCCATGTCATTTAAAAATTGATGAAGATGAATCAAGAAAATATAAAACATGCGTTATGTGAAAATTAAGGTCTTTTAGATGACATGTAAGTAGAATCCTCAAAAAGCACAAAGTAAGGGATGTTTGGATGAGGTTTATGTTAGATCCCTATAATACTAGTGTAGTCCCCTTATCATTATTGTTAGTGTAGCCCCCTATTGTTATTGTTGTACCCATGTATCCCCCATATTGTTATTGTTGTGCCCCATAGAAGTCCATTATTATTATTTTTGTGCCCTTACATTATTATTGTTATGTAGGCTCTAGTTATATTAAGACCCCTTAAACTCCTATATATACCAAGGAGATTTAATCACTTGTATCATCCAAGAATTGTTCATTTATATGATGTAAAGGAGGTTTCCCCCACGAAGAGGCTATTTCTCAAGTCGTTTATCTATTGTTTCTTCAGTTTTTTGAGTTGGTTGCATAACATTTGGTATCAGAGCTTTGGATTCTAGGGTTTCGCTGCTTCAAACATGTCATCTTGACATTTTCACTATAGATTTTTTTTCGAAGAAGTTTAAGAAGCTAAAATTGCAAGCATGTGGAGACGAAATCTTGATGAATTCTTGTCAAAAGTTCAGATCTTAGTTTGCTATATTTTTTTACATATGGTCTAAGAATTTAGGGTTTTTTCATGCTCCAGAATTCAGTCTCAAACAGGTGACCTTGGGAAAATCATCATAACTTCCTCTACGAGCATCAAATTATAATTTCGTAAAAGTCACTGAAAGTGCACATACTATAGTTTTTCGTGTATTATTTTTAGGGCCTAAGGTCAAAATAGTCACATATGGAATTCCATACAAGTTTTCTCTACTGAACTAGTCTATAATCAGACCATCGTGGGATATTGGGCATGAATTTTTCTTAAAGAATCCAATCCTGTTTAGACTTGTGGCATTGAAAAGAAGAATCATAGGTTTACCGCAGGACAAAATTTTATACCTTGGAGATCCTATATTACAGAGATACAACAATTTCAATATCGAGTTCCAAAAAAACAAGAAAAATGTGTGTATTTCTTAAAATTATGCATAACTTTTGTTTGAAAAAACAGTTTGAAGTGATTCAAAGGGCATAGTGAAGCATAAATATCATTGTTTGATTTCAAAATGCCTCAAAAAAAAAAAAATTGGACATGCCAAGTGAGCAACCAGAAATCTCTTCTATGACGCATGAAAAAGAGGAAGAAATGCAACATGATATATCGAAATTACGAGACCAAGTGCAACAAATTTTGCTCTCGCAAAGAGTAACCAAAAATGAATTGGAAGAAAAGATGAATTTTAATATGGATAGTTTATAATTAAAAATAAAAAGGGACATGGAAGATTTGAAGGATGTCTTAAAAGCATATATGAGAGTTTTTAAAGTAGACATGGATGTGATGAATGTCAAATTAGAAGGGTTGAGAAAGTTGTTGCAAGAGAGGCTTCCCGGTGGTTACAAGGCAATCCATGAAAGTCATGATGAGGACAAAAGGAATATGAATTATGATTTTAGAGACTCCAATGTTAGGTTTAAGACCCACCACATTCCAAAGATCGATATGAGGAATTTTAATGGCAAGGATTCGGTAACATGGATACTACAGATGGAGAAATATTTTGATCTCCATGATGCGCAACACACACAAAAGGTACACATTGCATATTTATATTCAGAACCCAATCAATTTGCATAGTATCGATGGCTTTGTTCTCGTAAACCATTTTTCACTTGGTCAATTTTTATGGAGCAAATGATAGCACTATGAGGATACAAAGAGCAACACCTTCTTTAGCCAATTGATAAATCTCAAACAAAAGGGTTCAATGGTGAAGTGCATTGAGGGCTTCCAAAAATTGAATATTAGGGTAACTGATATTCCAAAGGAGCATAGGATTGATGTATTCATAGGTATTTTAAAGGATAACATCCAACATGAGGTTTGAATTTGGGAACCTGATTCATTGGAGAAGGCGTTCAAGGTGGCAATAAAAGTTGAAATAAAAATTATGGAAACAAGGAATTCTACCACTCACAACTATAAATATGGAAGTGTTGGTGCTCCTAGCCTTCCACAACCTACAAGTTTGACACCACAAAAATTGGAGGAAAAAATATCAAAAGGGATTTGTTACAGTTGTGATAGAAAATAACCCAAAGCTCTTAAGTGTGCTATTAAGAAATTATTTTACATAGATTGTGAAGAGGAGGTATAAAAGGACCAAGAAACATCAAAAGAGGAGGATGTACACTAGAACCAACCCCAGAGAAAGAATAAATGAATCCAACCATATATTGTAATGAATTGGCGGGAATTACCACTCCTCAAACTCTCAAGATAGAAGGATATATCAAGAAGAAAAAGTTGATAGTGATGATTGATTCAAGTAGTACCATCATTTTAGTCAATGTAAGATAACCAAGGAATTGAATTTCTTTCTATATCCAAAACCAAAGTTTCAAGTGATGGTTGCAAATGCAGGAGCTATAAATTTATCTTGAAAGTTTCATAATATCAAGCTAACCATGGGGGAATATGTATTGAATAGTCCTATGTTTTCCATTATAATGGGTGGTGTTTATGTTAGACTAGGAGTTCAATGGTTACAATCTTTGGGGATGATAAATTTTAATTTTCAAGAAATTTTCTTGAAATATTTTTGGGAAGGAAAGGAAGTTGAACTGAAGGGTATCACAGAAACAAGGGGAGATAATCAACTCTAATGGCATGAAAAAACTTCTGAATAAAGAACAAAGGGGTGTAATTTCACAATTATGCTCACTAGAGGTTCAAACATTGAAATAATCTATTTCTCCAGATATCCAAAAAGTCATAGATAATCATTCCAAGGTATTTCAGACTCCCAAAGGCCTCCCACCTATTCATGATCATGATCATGCTATTCACTTGATTCCATAAAGTGTTCCTCCAAACACCATGCCTTATATATCCCTATGCCCAAAAGAGTGAAATTGAACGTATGGTTGCAGAAATGATAGAGGCCGGTATAATTCAACCAAGTCAAAGTTATTTCTCCGCTCCAATAGTATTGGTGCACAAGGATGGATCATGGTGTATGTGTCTGGATTATAGGGAGTTCAACAAACTCACTATTAAAGGTAAATTTCCCATTCTTTTCATTGACGAATTTTTGGATGAATTACATGGAGAAATTTACTTCACCAAGTTGGATCTTCATTTAGGATATCATAAAATTATAATGAAGACTGAAGACATTCCGAAAATAGCATTCAGAACTCATGAAGGTCATTATGAATTTTTTGTCATGCATTTTGGCCTTACTAATGTACCTCCCACATTTCAAGGTTTGATGAATTCCATTTTCAAACCTTTCCTTAGAAAATTTGTGTTAGTATTTTTTGATGTTATCCTAATCTACAACAAGTATTGGAAGGATCATGTTCAACATGTTGACAGGGTGCTTAAACTATTGGAGAAGAAAAATTATATACAAACCTCCAAATGTTTCTTTCGAGTGCCAAGAGGTGGAATATTTGGGTCATATCAGATCTCATGAGGGTGTTCAAAGTAGACTTAACAAAATGAAACGCCTCTCTACACAATTCCCCCATAATCCGTCACAAGCCTCTCTACACATATCCCCATAATCCATTGTAGAGCGTAATCCATTATACAATAAGATTTTATAAAAAGTACTATAAATTATGATAATGTATAAATTTGTAAATATGCACTCGTCTTTATTTTTCATTTATTTATTTATTTATATTTATCTTATTATTATAGCAGCAAGTAGTTGATTTTTTAATTAAAAGTTACATTAGTATAGTGATTATTTTTTTAATTTAATTTATATATAAGTAAATTTACTTTTTATCTCAATTTAAAGTTTGTTGTTTTTTTTTAATGAAGTAAAAATTATTTATTTTGAAGTTAACTACATATTTGGTGAAGTTTTTTTAAACTTTTATGTATATTTTAAATTTAGTGAAGATTTTTTAATTTTTATGTATATTTTAAAATTTGTATAAATGTTTGTATAAATGATAATTAAAAATGAGGAGATTAATCATTTTAGTTTAAAGTATGTGTTTCTTTTGGTGAAACAAAAATTTGTAGTTAAAAATCAACCAAGTGTTAAGGTATTTAAGGTATTTTAAACTTTGTATTAACGTTTGCTTGAATAATTAAAGATAAGCATATTAATCATTTTCTATTATTATTTTTAACAATTTTATGTTTATTAAAAATATTATAATATTACTCATCAACATGTTTTATGTATATATTTTTTTCAACTTTTAACAATATAAAATATATAATAATATGAGATACACATAAAAAAACAATAGGTTTTCTAATTAAAGCCATCCTCTAGCTTATTCTATATTTTGAAATAAAATAAATAATTGTAGGAAATAAATATTTGAATACACTAGTTGTCTTAACCCAACCAACATTAGTTTTGTTGGACTCTATGTTAACATGATTTGGAAGGTCATTTTATCTAATATTTTATAAATTTATGTTTATTCTTCATTCATCACTACCTTCATTACCATATATTTTTCCATTCTCATCTCATACAAAATTCATAAAACATACGAGCTTTAATACTATTGATTTTCATTATTTGATGGTTTCTTAGAATGGTTTTTGTCTTTTCTTAACTTGCTTCTAAAAAGCTTGATATTTTGCATATTTTTTTGTAGCTCAAGAAACTTGTTGTAGCTATGGAAACATGTAGTACACTAGCTACAGAAACTTGTAGTAGATTGTTGGAGACGAAAATTTTCCATGTCATTTAAAAATTGATGAAGATGAATCAAGAAAATATAAAACATGGGTTATGTGAAAATTATGGTCTTTTAGGTGATATGTAAGTAGAATCCTAAAAAAGCACAAAGTAAGGGATGTTTGGATGAGGTTTCTGTTAGGTCCCTATAATACTAGTGTAGTCCCCTTATCATTATTGTTAGTGTATCCCCCTATTGTTATTATTGTACCCATGTATCCCCCATATTGTTATTGTTGTGCCCCATAGAAGTCCACTATTATTATTTTTGTGCCCTTGCATTATTATTGTTATGTAGGCTCTAGTTATATTATGACCCCTTAAACTCCTATATATACCAAGGAGGTTTAATCACTTGTATCATCCAAGAATTTTTCATTTATATGATGTAAAGGAGGTTTCCCCCATGAAGAGGCTATTTCTCAAGTCATTTATCTATCGTTTCTTCAGTTTTGTGAGTTGGTTGCATAACATTTGGCATCAGAGCTTTGGATTCTAGGGTTTTGTTGCTTCAGACATGTCATCTTGACATTTTCACTATAGATTTTTTTCGAAGAAGTTTAAGAAGCTAAAATTACAAGCATGTGGAGACGAAATCTTGATGAATTCTTGTCAAAAGTTCAAATCTTAGTTCGCTATATTTTTTTAGATATGGTCCGGAGAATTTAGGGTTTTTTCATGCTCCAGAATTCAGTCTTAAACAGGTGACCTTGGGAAAATCATCATAACTTCCTCTACGAGCATCAAATTATAATTTCGTAAAAAGTGACTGAAAGTGCACATACTACAGTTTTTCGTGTATTATTTTAGGGCCTAAGGTCAAAATAGTGACATATGGAACTCCGTACAAGTTTTCCCTATTGAACTAGTCTATAATTAGGCCGTCTTGGATATTGGGCATGAATTTTTCTTAAAGAATCCAATCCTGTTCAGAATTGTGGCATTGAAAAGAAGAATCATAGGTTTACCGCAGGACAAAATTTTATACTTTGGAGATCATATATTACAAAGATACAACAATTTCAATATCGAGTTCCAAAAAAACAAGAAAAATGTGTGTATTTCTTAAAATTATGCATAACTTTTGTTTGAAAAATCATTTTGAAGTGATTCAAAGGGCATAGTGAAGCATAGATATCATTTTTTGATTTCAAAATGCCTCGAAAAAAAAAAAATGGACATGCCTAGTAAGCAACAAGAAATCTCTTCTATGACACATGAAGAAGAGGAAGAAGCAACATGATATATCGAAATTACAAGACCAAGTGCAACAAATTTTTCTCTCGCAAAGAGTAACAAAAAATGAATTGGAAGAAATGATGAATTTTAATATGGATAGTTTAGAATTAAAAATAAAAAGGGACATGGAAGATTTGAAGGATGTCTTAAAAGCATATATGAGAGTTTTTAAAGTAGAATGGATGCGATGAATGGCAAATTAGAAGGGTTGAGAAAGTTGTTGCAAGAGAGGCTTCCCGGTGGTGACAAGGTAATCCATGAAAGTCATGACGAGGACAAAAGGAATATGAATTATGATTTTAGAGACTCCAATGTTAGGTTTAAGACCCACCACATTCCAAAGATCGATATGAGGAATTTTTATGGCAAGGATTCGGTAACATGGATACTATAGATGGAGAAATATTTTGATCTCCATGGTGCGCAACACACACAAAAGGTACACATTGCATATTTATATTCATAACCCAATCAATTTGCATAGTATCGATGGCTTTGTTCTCGTAAACCATTTTTCACTTGGTAAATTTTTATGGAGGAAATGATAGCACTATGAGGATACAAAGAGCAACACCTTATTTAGCCAATTGATAAATCTCAAACAAAAGGGTTCAATGGTGAAGCGCATTGAGGACTTCCAAAAATTGAATATTAGGGTAACTGATATTCCAAAGGAGCATAGGATTGATGTATTCATAGGGATTTTAAAGGATAACATCCAACATGAGGTTTGAATTTGGGAACCTGATTCATTGGAGAAGGCATTCAAGGTGGCAATAAAAGTTGAAAGAAAAATTATGGAAACAAGGAATTCTACCACTCACAACTATAAATATGAAAGTGTTGGTGCTCCTAGCCTTCCACAACCTACAAGTTTGACACCACAAAAATTGGAGGAAAAAATATCAAAAGGGATTTGTTACAGTTGTGATAGAAAATAACACAAAGCTATTAAGTGTGCTATTAAGAAATTATTTTACATAGATTGTGAAGAGGAGGAAGAAAAGTAACAAGAAACATCAAAAGAGGAGGATGTACAGTAGGAACCAACCCCAGAGAAAGAAGAAATGAATCCAACCATATATTGTAATGAATTGGCGGGAATTACCACTCCTCAAACTCTCAAGATAGAAGGATATATCAAGAAGAAAAAGGTAATAGTGATGATTAATTCAGGTAGTACCCATAATTTTAGTCAATGTAAGATAACCAAGGAAATGAATTTCTTTCTATATCCAGAACCAAAGTTTCAAGTGATGGTTGCAAATGCATGAATTATAAATTTATCTTGAAAGTTTCATAATATCAAGCTAACCATGGGGGAATATGTATTGAATAGTCCCATGTTTTCCATTATAATGGGTGGTGTTTATGTTAGACTAGGAGTTCAATGGTTACAATCTTTGGGGACGATAACTTTTACTTTTCAAGAAATTTTCTTGAAATATTTTTAGGAAGGAAAGGAAGTTGAATTGAAGGGTATCACGGGGAAACAAGGGAAGATAATCAACTCTAATGGCATGAAAAAACTTCTGAATAAAAAACAAAGGGGTGTAATTTCATAATTATGCTCACTAGAGGTTCAAACATTGAAATAATCTATTTCTCCAGATATCCAAAAAGTTGTAGATAATCATTCCAAGGTATTTCAGACTCCTAAAGGCCTCCCACCTATTCATGATCATGATCATGCTATTCACTTGATTCCATAAAGTTTTCCTCCAAACACCATGCCTTATAGATATCCCTATGCCCAAAAGAGTTAAATTGAACGTATGGTTGCAGAAATGATAGAGGCTGGTATAATTCAACCAAGTCAAAGTTATTTCTCTGCTCCAATGGTATTGGTGCATAAGGATGGATCATGGTCTATATTTCTGGATTATAGGGAGTTCAACAAACTCACTATTAAAGATAAATTTCCCATTCTTGTCATTGATGAATTTTTGGATGAATTACATGGAGAAATTTACTTCACCAAGTTGTACCTTCATTCAGGATATCATAAAATTATAATGAAGACTGAAGACATTCCGAAAATAGCATTCAGAACTCATGAAGGTGATTATGAATTTTTTGTCATGCATTTTGGCCTTACTAATGTACCTTCCACATTTCAAGGTTTGATGAATCCCATTTTCAAACCTTTCCTTAGAAAATTTGTGTTAATATTTTTTGATGTTATCCTAATCTACAACAAGTATTGGAAGGATCATGTTCAACATGTTGACAGGGTGCTTAAACTATTGGAGAAGAAAAAATTATATACAAAAACCTCCAAATGTTTCTTTGGAGTACAAGAGGTGGAATATTTGGGTCATATTGTATCTCATGAGGGTGTTCAGGTAGACCTAACAAAATTAAAGCTGTTAAGAAGTGGAAAATACCCACAACCCTAAAGCATCTTTGAGTATTTCTTGGGTTGACAGGGTATTATCACAAGTATGTTAAGAATTATGGGAGAATAGTAGAACCTATAACATAATTACTGAAGAAAGATGCATTTTCTTGGACTCCAAAAGCAACTAAGGTCTTTGAATATCTTAAAGTGGCAATGTGCCAAGAACTAGCCTTAGTTATGCGAACTTCATAAAAACCTTTATTATGGAATGTGATGTCTCTAGAAATGGAATTGGTGTTGTTTTAATTGAAGGAAGACTCATTGCTCTTAAAGTCATCCAATCAAGGGAAATTATTTACACAAACCTATTTATAAGAAGGAAATTTTGGAAATACTACATGCACTAAAGAAATGTTGACCTTACCTAATGGGAAGACACTTCAAGGTAAAAAAAGGTCATGATAGTATTATATTCTTTTTGGAACGAAGATTATCTTCATAATAACAACAAAATGGGCCACATAGATGTTGGGTTATGACTTTGAAATCGTCTACAAAACATAGAAGCAAAATGTTGTTGCAAATGCACTCTCAAGAAAGGATGAGGATGTGGAAGCATTGTTTTGTCCAATTTATATCATCCATCCTAATTAGATAACTGAAGCAAGGGATGAATGAAATAATGATGAAGATTTGTGGGCACTCATTCAAAAGTTGCAGCAAGATCCCAATACATGTGATACATTTATCTGAAAAAATGATACATTATGGTACAAATATCGCTTATATATTTGTAAGAATTCCCAACTCAAATACACCTCCTCCTTAGGAGGGCACTCGGGATTTTTAAAAACTTACCACAAGATCAAGAATAAATTTTTTTTGGATGGTCTTAAATATGATATTAAAAATTTTGTGACATAATGCTATTAATTTTCCATAGAGCTACATTGTTATTTGCTTTGATAGATGCATTTCTTCAATAACATGTTAATTTCACCCCAAATAATTATATCATTTCACAAATCTATATTATTAACCATAAATATATGCAACTATGTAGAAAGAACAACAACATCATCATCATCAAAGCAATGGAACGAAAAGGAACAAAGGAAGAGAAACATGAACACATAGAGACACCAGGATTGGTCTAAGACCAGGGAAAAACTCACTATGGGGAAAACCCTTGCAAATTCTTCTTCTTATATAGTCATCAAATGATTCAGAAAACAAGAGTACAATGATCCATAGATCTGTATCTTTATGATGTAGAACATAACTAGCATATGCACAATAAAACCATAAACATAATTTTGTTGAAGGAGCCTGAATATGAGGATTGAAATGCACTGACATTGGTTGTAGCATACTGATGAACATTACTGATATTGAGTGGGAATTTTAGATACATCTTGCAACATAAATACATAGAGCAGATCCATAGATTTCCATATCTACAGTGGTACGAAACCCCAGATATAACTAATCACTAAAACTCACTGAAAGAAATTGTTCAGTCGTAGATCTAAATCCAAGACACTGTCAAAGCTGACTGCAAGCATCTGCGCAAGTACTAGTGATTGGATCAAGCTCGGATTTGCACACAAACCCTTATCCGCGACCTTAACATGTTGTGCTGGTAGCTGTAGCTTCCCTGGCCGCTACTAGGGCACTCTATACATGCGGTTGAGGGAGTGCGAAACCCAAAACAGTCTTTTGGGCCCTAGCCGCACCCATATCTCTCTGATCCTGCGGTTATCAATCCTTGGTCGCGGGCTTAACACACGGTGCCCATGGCTATGGCCCAGATTGAATCGATCTAGACCTAAGGCCCTAGCCTGGACCTTGCCATTGTCTGCCCGCGGCTAGGGAAGCTCAGCTACTCCCTTGCTACGATATGCCTACAGATCTAGCCTGAAATATGTAGTTCTGTGACTGCAGCTCTGGTTCAGAAGACCTAGATCAGAGCGAGCCTCTTGCTTGTGATCCTGAACCTTGTGCGAGCTTCTCCCGACGAACCTATGCGAGCCATGACTAAATAGATGAACCAAAAATAATGGATGCAAATCGAAGATTGCTTTAGCAAGTGTGTGAATGAGCTTGAGGTCACTTCTATTTATATATTTTGTGTGGGTCCACTTGGGGTTAAGGCTAACTCCACATGTGTTTAGGCCGACCCATTCCATTTCACTTTAATAAGTAAAATAATTCATAATTTAACTTTCGCTTAACCGATTGGGGAAATCCATAGGTCGATTTTGGTCCTCTAGAAAATAGGAATATAATGCAATCATAATATTGACCATCAGAGTTTTCCATAGTGGAATTTGACTGAATTTTCATAATTTTAACACTCCCTCTCAACTAGGGAGAATTCCACCTGCCAATATATGTTTATCGATCAATATGCCATTCTGGTATCTTCATGCATCATCACATATAATCACTGATCATCTCTGCCATGTATTATTCATGTTGTGAACCTTTCTCATTACAAATGATCAATGTACTTCTCATGCTGATTTATGCTTATCTCTTAATTGTTCCTGCTCGTATGTTGAACATTCTCGGATCTAGAAGAATAATTTGTCACTGGAGGGTAGCTTAGGCTACCACCCTTCATCCATTAGCCTACAACATTGATTCTTTGACAATGGGCTTCTACCCAGAGTATCATCCTCAATCATCATCAGAGAGCTTATCCCTAGGGAGTTCATCTCGACCTGTAACCGCATCGGGCAGCACATCTCGTCAGGGATTTTATCTCGACCTGTAATCGCATTGGGGAGTACATCTCAACTCGAAATCTCATGGGGGAGATATAACTATACAACCCCATATCTAGCAATTGGATATCCATCCATGCAAGGGAGCCCATCTCGACCCTGGGATTACATCGGGGAGCATAGTATCAAACCGGAACTGCATAGGGTTATCTCAATCCATCCTATTGCCTACTGATCTTCCCATTGATGACCCTGTATATTCATGTGGTAGAACACCTAAATCATAATCGATTTTGGTTGTACACTCTCAACTCGTTGGCAAAACAAGGAGCGATATTCCCAACAAGCCCTTCTTGTGGGTATGATGCCAAATGGGGTATACCCTGCAAAGACCAATCAGGGGAGCAACATTCTCCAACCCTATGAAGAAAATGGAGCAACATATCAACCCTATGAGTAATAGATAGGGAATACACCCTATTTTCTAGAGTTCTCTCAACCCTAGGATCCCTATATCTCAATTCCTCGTTCTGGGAGCTCGGACAGGGAGGAAGAGTATGCTTAGTGTCCTCGATCAGTGCTGCTCACATATGGTATATTCTTATCACAGGAAGTAGCAGATTCCTGTTCATACGGGACATCAAATCAAATTTTATGTTAGAACACATATAATCATGTAAATCATAACCAGATACCAATCAAAACAAGATACCACAATCACCCTCCCTTTCACGGAGGTGTCAATCAGATAAGGATACCATAACCATCCTCCCTTTCATAGAGATGTCAATCATAAGTCTAATCTTGTCTCGAATAGCTGCACTGTCTCAATAAATGGAGAAATCATGGTCCCAACTATATGTATATGGGATTCTTTGTCATCATAGTGTATCCATGTCTTATTCAGATCATGATCATAGAACTCTATAAGGAGATTCTACATCGTCCCTCATAGCTAGCCTTGCTAGCAACATTGTACCTGACTTCGATCATGCTATAGACCTCTCTTCCAATATATCATGGCAGATCTCATACTAAGGCAAAATTTAATTGTGATCACCAATAATAATCCCAAACATCATCAATTCATTCGTGCAACGACATATCATGGTAGAACGCTTCATGCAACTGTTTCAAAAGATGTTTGGTGGCAACTCTAAATGAGGAAGCTCAATCATGAATTTAATCATTTTTTATACACATCATATACGGATGGATGTTAAAAATGAAACATTAATGCTTCTATCAACTAACAGATGCCATGTCACATTCAACGACATTTGAACTTTAAATCAGAGAGTCCAAGGATTTACATTACACAAAGACATTTCAATAGTCTTGAGAAATGGGATTTGTTTCCCAAATTTTAGAAATCGGTTCATCATGACATAATACATTATTTCGAGTTTCAGAAGCCATCTCCCTCTAACTTAGATTGTCAAAGGCTCATCACCTGTCAAGGGTATACTATCATTATGTAAAATCAAATCCATAATCAAAATCAAGGCCATACCTTGGAACTCATTATCCTGACGTCATCAGATAACTGTCAAATATAGACAAATCTGAATCGAGGAGCTTGCATCACACAACGCTCTATGAAAGCATAATGCCTTACCACACCAACATAATCAGCCTTACATAAATCAATGGTGTGTCAACGAAGTCCGCTCATCGGATTTTAGAATCATGACAAAAACTATTATCAAATACATTGATATCGTAGTATCAATTATTTCAACGAGTGATAGGTAGAGCTCATATCAAGTCTTGACTTCATTTAATATCAAGCCATCAAGTCGGTCATGCCATTACAAGTCATTTTCATTACTAGATGCTAGTGCATACATCAAGGTTAAGCCATGCATGTTCCATCTTCATACTGAGTCACAACAACCATTGTGCTAGGAACAAGAGGGCTAATACAAAACCATAATTCTGAATAATCACATACGACACTGAAGGTCACTATTCCCACATAGCATTGTCATCTGGGAAAATCAATAATCGCTAGATCAAATCATGTCAAATCCAAATGTGCAATAATGGTAAGATCCATAATTCTCGACATATCTCAATCATTAAGCATGATGTCAAAAGTTCCAAACACAGTTTATCAATTATCCAAATCATGTCGAAATTTTGTAGCTCATACATAGTGACATACTCATATGAATGTCTTGATCACCTGCTAACACAATATCGGTTCAAACATACAAACTTTTCCTGCTGAAAAATCTTATTAGTATACAACACATCTGCAAAAATGACATATTCCAAGTGACCATATGATTTCATGCTCAATTCCAACAATTCCAGAAATCAATTTACAATGGCAGGACATGTTAGAGATCCCTTGATTCAAAGTACATACCAAAACTTCAAATATGAGACTGATAGGCATGGTCACACCTATGGGCCTTCCTTTTCACAAGAGAGGCTCATACCTCTCTTCTAGATCAATAATTTTAGATACTCATAAATCATAGAAGAGAATGTAATTTCATTTTCATTCATGTCATCAAGTTGTCTTTACTAAATTCATGCAACAATAGATCTGTTAGATCATAAACACATATCTATCATGATCATGAACATCATGTCATAAATCTTTCATCAAGGGTTGGACTTGAAAGATCAAGGCAGCAAGCTGATGTGACAACACAAACTAATGAATCAAATAAAACTACACCAAGTTAGAGCATTTAATTTCACCATATGTCATAATCACATGTAGTAAGAGATCTAAAACATCAATCTCATAGATATGCCTCTATCATCATAGTTTCCAATACCATGCTTATCATGATCAATAGGAACAAATTAGTTTAATAAACCAACAAAGTGGAATCTTTCTTTCCATGTGCTTTCATCATGCTTATCACAAGCAGTATCAATACCATATCAATGAGGTAACCTTACACAAGAGATCCAATAGGTCTTATGCATATCAAAAGTCAAGAGTACCATTAGAATCAGGATCTCAACACAATAGATGTCAGCCAAATATCAATTTATGCCACTATATCAGCAATAAGTAGCCTTGCATAATCAAGAATATTATTATGATCAAAACATTAGATACTAGGTGCACCATTTCATCATAGGAAACATAAATCCAAATATCACTTTCACATTCATGAGCCACTTGAGAAGGAGACATTCTCAACATACCATAGGGCTGACCTAGCCATCAATGTTACAACTGGAATACAATATATTATGCATACCTAGTGGTATTACCTATGCATATTTACCTTTTTTCAGATATAGCCATCTTTCCTACATTTCAAAAGATCCTCAAGAGGGATCCAATCATCTCATCTCATCAAGGAGGTTAGAAATATCCATGTGCTCAAATATACATGCAAGAAGTAATGACTAGAAAAAATAAACAAAATAATAAGATCCATAAGTATAAACAAGAGTAATGTCATGAGTCAAGGAATACTTATCTTCAATGAGAGACGATCCTCTCCCTCTTGAACCAACCTTCAAGAGAATTCCATAGACCATAAAACAATGTTTCCTTCAATCAACAACTTTATCAACAACCAGGTCATTTGTCAAATTGACCCCAAGTGCTTCACATAGATCACATCTCAAGACTATTACCACAAACTAGGGTTTCTCTCAAACCCTCACTATCACATCCTTCTCCACTAACTACATAAGGCTTTCGCCATACCCTAGAATTATTTTAGGTCTCTACCATCCTCTGCTTACTTCCATAAAAGTGTCTCCATGGGGGTGATCTTCATGGCTTTCCTTCACTATGTCTTTGATACCATGTTGATTTTCCATAGAGCTACATTGTTCTTTTATTTGATAGATACATTTCTTCAATAACATATTAAGTTCACCCCAAATCATTATATCATTTTATAGATCTATATTATTAACCATCAGTATATGCAACTATGTAGAAAGAACAACACCATCATCATCATCTAAGCAGCAGAAACATGAACACATAGAAACACCAGGATTGGTCCGAGACCAGGGAAAAACCCACTATGGGAAAATCCCTTGCAAGTTATTCTTCTTAGATCGTCATCAAATGATTCAAAAAATAAGAGTACAATGATTCATAGATCTATATCTTCATGATGTAGAACACAACTAGCATATGGACAATAAAACCATAAACATACTTCTGTTGAAGGAGCTTGAATCTGAGAATTGAAATGCACTGACACTGACTGTATCATACTGATGAAAATTATTGATACTGAGTAAGAACTGTAGATACATATTGCAATGGAAGTACATAGAAAATATCTACATATTTTCAGATCTACAATGGTATGAAACCCCGAATATAACTAATCATTGAAACTCACTAAAAGCAATTGTCCAATCCTAGATCTAAATCCAGGACACTGTCAAAGCTGACTGCAAACATCTGTGCAAACACTACTGATTGGATTAAGCTCAGATCTTCCCAGAAACCCTAAGCCATGACCTTAACATGATGTGCCCGCAGTTTTAGCTTCCCTGGCCGCTACCAGGGCACTCTATGCATGTGGCTGAGGGAGTGTGCTGCCCAAAATAGTCTTCTGGGCCCTAACCGCACCCATAGCTCTCTGAGCCTGTGGCTATGGGTCCGCAGACTTAACACACTGTGCCCGCGGCTATGGCCCAGATCAGCCCAATCTAGCCCTAAGGCCCTGGCCACAACCTTGACATTCTATGCCCGTGGCTAGTGCAGCTTAGTCACTCCATTTCTATGATCTGTGCATGGATCTAGCCTGAAATCTACAGTTTTGTGCTCGCGGATATGGCTCAAAAGACCCATATAAGAGTGAGCCTCTCGCCTGTGATCTCAAACCTTGCGCAAGCTTCTCCCGTCAAACCCGTGCGAGCCAAGACTAAATAGACGAACCAAAAACAATGGATACAAATTGAAGATCACTTTATAAAGTGTGTGAATTAGCTTGAGGCCACCTATATTTATAGCTTTTGTGTGGGTTCGCTTGGGGTTAAGGCTAACTCCACATGTGGTTAGGCCGACCAATTCCATTTCACTTTAATAAATAAAATAATTCATAATTTAACTTTCACTTAACTGATTGGAGTGATCTATAGGTTGATTTTGGTCCTCTAGAAAAGAGGAATATAATGCAATCATAATCTCGACCATCATATATGTCCATAGTGGAATTTGACCGTAGTTGCATAATTTTAACAAATGTATGGTTTGCCAACGAAATAAAGTTGAGACAGTTAAGACCCTGAGTATGTTACAACCTTTATCCATTCCAAGTCAGCGTTGGGAGGAGGTCTCAATGAATTTTATCGCAGGTTTACCCAAGTCTAAAGGAAATAGTGTCATCATGGTGGTAGTTGATAAACTTACCAAGTATGAAAATTTTTGTGCATTATCTCATCCTTTTAAATCCAACACAATTGCTACTTCATTTATGGAAACAATTCAAAAGCTACATGGAAACCCAAAGATTATTGTAACTAACAGAGATCCAATTTTAACTAAAAATTTTTGGAGGAAATTATTTTCTTGTCTTAGTACTCAATTAGCTCATAGCTCATCTTATCATCGTCAATCTAACAAAAAAACTGAGATAGTGAACACATGTTTGGAAGGATACATTCATTTCTTTGTCTTTGATAAACAAACACAATGGGTCAAGTGGTTACCTCTGGCTGAATGGTGGTATAACAATTACTTCCATACTACAAAAAAAAAGACCCCATTTATGGACCTTATGGATATCATCCACTGTCCATCACATCATCTTTAAGAGAAAATTCTAAGGTTCAAGCAGTGGAAGATCACATCGAGCATCAAAAAAAGTTCCGCAACTCTTAAAGGATAACCTCACTATGGAACAAAATCAAACAAAACAATAGATAGATCAACATCGCAGTGAAATAAGTTTTGATATAGGCGGCTGGGTGTTTTTACGTCTACAACCATACAAACAAATGTCCCTCAAGCAAGCTAAGAAGTATAATAAACTATCACCAAAGTACTATGGTCCTTACAAGGTGTTGTAAAATATTGGTACTATGGTATACAAATTGGAATTTTCTACATCATCCAAAGTACACCCAGTTTTCCATGTTTCATGATTAAAGAAGGTTATCGGTGACAAGTTCCTAGTTCAAATAGTACTGCCATAACTTGACGAAGAAGGAAAAATCATATTTGAGCCTGAAGCAGTCACGAAAATAAGAACCCAACAATTGTGGAATTGATTAATTTCAGAGTATCTCATTAATTGGAAGAAATTACCTACTGAATATTCCACATGGGAGGATGAAAATTTTATACAAAAGCATCCAAAACTACTCAAGCATTGAGGATGACACTTTTTTGAAGGAGAGGGGCATGTTAGGTCCCTATAATACTAGTGTATCCCCTTTATTGTTATTGTTAGTGTAGCCCCCTATTGTTATTGTTGTACCCATGTATCCCCCATATTGTTATTGTTGTTCCCCATAGAATCTCACTATTATTATTGTTGTGCCCTTACATTATTATTGTTATGTAGGCTTTGATTATATTGTGACCCCTTAGACTCTTATAATACCATGGAGGTATAATCACTTGTATCATCCAAAAATTGTTCATTTATGTGATGTAAAGGATGTTTCCCCTCGAAGAGTCTATTTCTCAAGTCATTGATCTATATTTTCTTCATTTTTTTGAGTTGGTTGCATAACAGTTTCAAAAGGGATCTATTAAAATTGTTCCCTGAAATCTACAATTTCCTGTTTGACCAAGAAGTCTTGAGTACAAATTTGGGCACATCAAATTTAGGAGGTTTGATGCCATTTTACCTTTTTATGATCTATAATTAATCTACACATAATCTTCCTAATATCTTCACATGATCTCCATTATCCTACATATAAGAAAAGTTGGTTGGAGATCCACTTATTTAGGGATTGGTTCTCTCTTGTGGTAACCTATTTCCTTTCATGAAGGATGATTTATATGTATATATATGATAGGATATCAATCATTTGGGGAAGTTGGAGCTAGATGAAGGAAAAGGAAAAGAGAGACTAAGTGTTAATATTATGTTTATGAATCAAAAGTATAAGATTTACATTTTCTCCTTTGATTAATATCAAACAATAGCTTTCTCTTTTCCAATGTATGTGTGTTTTGTTAACTACAGTTCTGCAAACTCTTTAGCAACGCTTTATCGAGAAAGGATAGCACTGTATTAAGGGACGGGTTGCTCCTATTTTATTAATTTTACTTTGGTTATAATCGATTGAATGCATTCCAGTTTTAATGTTATAAGTTATCGTAATTTATAGTGTTTGTGTGTGTGTTGTGATAACCGTAATAAATAATATTCATATGGGCTGTGTGATTATATAAAGAATTGTATACTTTAGTTGTAGAACCATTAGATGAATTATTGATTGAATTAAATGATCCTATGACTTTTTTATGACAAAACCTTTACATGGTGATGGTTTTAAAGTGTTTAGAACCACTATTTTGTTGATTTATTTGAATTTCAATTACTTTTTTGTAGTTAAATATTTTCTTCAATAATTAATAATAGATAGTTTGCAAATTGATTATCAATAGACAAGTTAGAAACTAGGTCCTGTGTATATTGTGCATTACACTTCATAGGTTTACGAACTGAAATTGATGAATTAATTGTAACGAAATTCTAGCTTAAAAAAATTGATCGACATTTTTGGAAGTATTGCTAAGGCATTGTACAAAGGAGTTAGTTTCTAATTTAAATGTCTGTTAGAATGTTGGAAGTTTGGTTATTTTATTTCTCTTTATGCAAGAGTGTCTTTATTCATCAAAATAAGAGGCTAACTCATGATGAACATATAATTTGGTGAAAATAGGGTATTAGTAACATGAGGAAATTTATGTACATGATTTCTCTTTAGATTTATGAGTTTTTACTTTGAGGTTTGTAGTGTGCAATTAATTTCATTCATTTTCAATGTAGAATAGGATATAAATTTTTAATTAATTTAGGTGTTTTAAGAACCCCCCATGTACTAATCCATGTGCTATACATGGATTATCAACTAGTAAGAATAATTCAAACATGTTATGAAATAACTCATTGAGTAAAGAAGAATGCTACTCTAAGAAATCTCTTAAATCCTAACAGTAGCTAGAAACATCTATGCATCTTAGGAGGAGAAAATCCTGGCCACAATTAGGAGAATACCTACACTATAAGAAACAATAGAAGGGGAAAAAGTTCATGAAAAATATCCAAAAGAAATCTAGAGGAGACCAAAGAACCATGGACCGCATTTGATGGAGAACAACCATTATAACCTAAGATGGATTCCTTGACATACCTATCATTATATCCTTTATGCATCCAAGAGATCGACCATCCGATAATTGAAAATATGCATCAGTTGTGACTATAGTGGTGTATTCAATGCATATACACACACATTGGAGATGAAAATGAGGATTGTGCAGTGAAGGCAAGGCAAGATCGAATTCATTCAGTGATCTTCATCAGCAGGGATTGCGCAGTGGAGGCAGGCTGTCAGGAGGCAGTAAATTGGTGCATGTCTGAGCTAATTTTTGTATGACAGTGTGAGACGATTGTATATTGTACTGAGAGCTCTTGGAGTAGAGTTTTGTATGATATTGTTTCATGATCCATAATATACATAATATATGATAGTTGGGGTTTTTAGCTTTATGCTTTCCCAGTAAAAACTTTTGTGTTATGTGTAGGTTTTAGCCCTGTACAAAATTATCTGAAAATGAATCTTAAAGACAGAAAATAAACAGTAGCGAGAGCATAAAACATAAAATAGATAAACACAGAGATTTTCCCCTGGATCCCAAATCGGGATGACCAGCTTGATTTTTCATTATATTCCTTTTAGTGTTACAACACATATATATACATGCCGAAGCATACATAAACCCCAATCCATTAACCCTGAATTAGAACATAACCGTAGTTCCATTAACTGGATCTACAAAATACCAGGGGCCGAAAACCATCGTACCCGAAAACCATGTGCAAACCCATGCAAAAAACCATGGGCGGGTGTGCAAGAAAAATAAGGACCAGGGGGCCAAAATGTTTTCGAGCCTTTGCCCCGGACACGACGGGGGGCTATCGCCCCTGTGACCCCCCCCGCCAGTGATTAGTCATGGAAAGAATATAACACAAACCCAACATTCTCCCACTTGTTGTTTTCTTTCCGTAAGGGGCCACAGGAGAGCTGAGTCATTAGCCCAACTTTGCAACACCCATTGTTTCTCTACAACAATAGAACTTCTAAGTGCTCATAGACTTCATTAATACATCTGCAACATTCTTCAAAGTGTCCACCTTTACCAGCAACACCCTTTTAGCCTCAACCATATATCTCACAAAGTGATATTGAACATCAATGTGATTTGTCTTTGAATGATAAGTAGGGTTCTTACCAAAGAAAATTGCACTTTTCCTATCACAGTATATCCTTATAGCTTGCTGCACCAACCCCATACTTGAACACAATCTCTGCAACCAAACTGCTTCCTTGCTTGCATGAGTGGCTGCCATGTATTCTGCCTCTGTAGTTGAAAGAGCCACTACAGACTGTCTTTTACTCATCCAACTGACTGCACCTCCAAATAGGCTAAACACATTTCCACTTGTAGATCTTCTTTTGTCTAGATCTCTAGCCCAGTCTGCATCAACAAAACCATGAATGTCCAACACTCTTTTCAATCCCGCTCTTCCCTGGTAGCATAAGCCATAATCACTAGTGCCACGCAAATATTTGAAAACCCACTTCACTGCTATCCAATGCTCCTTCCCTGGGTTTGACATAAACCTGCTCAATACTCCCACTACATGTGCAATGTCTGGTCTAGTACAGACCATTGCACATGCATTAGGCTTCTGCTTGCACTTGCATAAGTTCCTGAGGTACATATCCTCCTCTTCTTCTTGTGTCTTGGGACAACATTCGGCGACAACTTTACACCTACAGGAATCGGAACATTCACCGGTTTACTATCATGCATATTGAACCTCTACAATATAGTCTCGACAAACTTCCTCTGGTTTAACTAGAGCTTCCTCTTTGCCCGATCTCTCTTAATTTCCATGCTCAAAATATAGTTTGCAGCACCAAGATCATTTATGTCGAATTTGGAGAACAGTTGGGTCTTCAAATCTTGGATAATTTCTTTGTCATTTGCAATCAACAACATATCATCCACATACAAGACCAAATAAATAACACGGTCACAAACTAATTTAAAATAAACACAGTGATCCTCCTTGCTTTTGGTGAAGCCAAGTCCCTATATATAGGTATCAAATTTCTGATACCACATCGTTGGTGACTGTTTAACCCATATAGAGACTTCTTTAACCTGCATACCAGCTCTTTCTTCCCCTTCACCATAAAGCCTTCAGGTTGTTTCATGTAGATATCCTCTTCCAGATCCCCATGAAGAAATTTTGTCTTCACATCCATCTATTTTACCTCAAAATCAAATGCAGCAACAACATATAAAAGTAATCTAATAGAAGTAACTTTGGAAACAGGGGAAAAAATACCACCAAAATCAATTCCTGGTACCTGGGAATAACCTTTTGCTACAAACCAAGCTTTGTATTTCTCCACCTTGCCCTCTACATTCATATTCTTCTTAAACACACATTTTCTCCCGATGGGCTTCCTTCCAGCCGGCAACTCCACCAGATCCCATGACTCATTTTATGCAAGGATTCCATTTCATCAACCATGGCCTCCTTCGAGTTTTTCATCCTACGAATCCTACTACACTCCACAGCGGTTACGGGATCATCATCGATTATAGCTAAAAGAATTTGAACAAAAAACGAGGATGGACTATACCTTTCATTTTGCCTTCTTTCCTGAACTGATCTTCTCACAGCTGGAGTTTGTGGCTCTTCCTCTTCTGAATCTTCTTTTGTTGTAGAGTCTAATTCATCCTCCTTTAGCTCAAACTCTATCTTCTCAGGTTCCTTCGGTAGGACTTCATGTTTAAAAACATATTTCAGCTCTCTAAACACCACATCTCGATTGTACACTACCTTCCTTGTTTATGGGTTCCAAAGCTTGTAACATTTTAAACCATCCTTATACCCAATCAAGATGCACCTTTCAGATTTATTATCCAACTTGGTCCTTTTCTCCTTTGGAACATGTACATATGCATCACATCCAAATACCCTCAAATGTGAAAGAGAGGGTTTCTTACCAGTCCATACCTCATGTGGAGTCTTATCCTCCAACGTTGATGAAGGTGATATGTTAACCAGGTAACATGTTGTCTCCATTTCCTCTACCCAGAATTATTTTCCTAACCCGGTACTACTGAGCATAATTCTTGCATTTTCCATAAGCGTTATGTTCATTCTTTCTACAACTCCATTTTTTTGAGGTGTGTATGGAGTATTCTTCTATCGTGTTATACCATAATTCTTACAGAACTCTTCATATTCCTTCATGTAGAATTCTCCACCATTATTTGTCCTCAACACCTTTATCTTCTTCTTTGTCTGGTTTTCACGAACGTATTCTTTTAAATGCGTCCAAAGACTTCAAATTTCTTCCTCGAAAATATATCCATGTTTGCGCGA